>JANJXV010000004.1:1128857-1148857 GCA_024803745.1 Megascapheus bottae | reverse complement strand
GGTGTGTGATGGTGTGTTCTTCTGTGCGATGGTATGTGATGGT
Source organism: Megascapheus bottae (assembly GCA_024803745.1). Taxonomy (NCBI): domain Eukaryota; kingdom Metazoa; phylum Chordata; class Mammalia; order Rodentia; family Geomyidae; genus Megascapheus; species Megascapheus bottae. Next base: position 1,148,814 of record JANJXV010000004.1, on the reverse strand, counting down.
GTGTTCTGTGTGATGGTGTGTGATGGTGTGTTCTTCTGTGCGATGGTATGTGATGGTGTGTTCTTCTGTGTGATGGTGTGTTCTTCTGTGTGATGGTGTGTGATGGTGTGTTCTTCTGTGCGATGGTGTGTGATGGTGTGTTCTTCTGTGCGATGGTGTGTGATGGTGTGTTCTTCTGTGCGATGGTGTGTGATGGTGTGTTCTTCTGTGTGATGGTGTGTGATGGTGTGTTCTTCTGTGCGATGGTGTGTGATGGTGTGTTCTTCTGTGTGATGGTGTGTTCTTCTGTGTGATGGTGTGTGATGGTGTGTTCTTCTGTGCGATGGTATGTGATGGTGTGTTCTGTGTGATGGTGTGTGATGGTGTGTTCTTCTGTGCGATGGTATGTGATGGTGTGTTCTTCTGTGTGATGGTGTGTTCTTCTGTGTGATGGTGTGTGATGGTGTGTTCTTCTGTGTGATGGTGTGTGATGGTGTGTTCTTCTGTGCGATGGTGTGTGATGGTGTGTTCTTCTGTGCGATGGTATGTGATGGTGTGTTCTTCTGTGTGATGGTGTGTTCTTCTGTGTGATGGTGTGTGATGGTGTGTTCTTCTGTGTGATGGTATGTGATGGTGTGTTCTTGTATGTGATGGTGTGTGATGGTGTGTTCTTCTGTGCGATGGTATGTGATGGTGTGTTCTGTGCGATGGTATGTGATGCTGTGTTCTTCTGTGCGATGGTGTGTGATGGTGTGTGATGGTGTGTGATGCTGTGTTCTTCTGTGTGATGGTGTGTGATGGTGTGTTCTTCTGTGTGATGGTGTGTTCTTCTGTGCGATGGTGTGTGATGGTGTGTTCTTCTGTGTGATGGTGTGTTCTTCTGTGCGATGGTGTGTGATGCTGTGTTCTTCTGTGTGATGGTGTGTGATGGTGTGTGATGGTGTGTTCTTCTGTGCGATGGTGTGTGATGCTGTGTTCTTCTGTGTGATGGTGTGTGATGGTGTGTGATGGTGTGTTCTTCTGTGCGATGGTGTGTGATGGTGTGTTCTTCTGTGTGATGGTGTGTGATGGTGTTTGATGGTGTGTTCTTCTGTGTGATGGTGTGTTCTTCTGTGCGATGGTGTGTGATGGTGTGTTCTTCTGTGCGATGGTGTGTGATGGTGTGTTCTTCTGTGCGATGGTGTGTGATGGTGTGTTCTTCTGTGCGATGGTGTGTGATGGTGTGTTCTTCTGTGCGATGGTGTGTGATGGTGTGTTCTTCTGTGCGATGGTGTGTGATGGTGTGTTCTTCTGTGCGATGGTGTGTGATGGTGTGTTCTTCTGTGCGATGGTGTGTGATGGTGTGTTCTTCTGTGCGATGGTGTGTGATGGTGTGTTCTTCTGTGCGATGGTGTGTGATGGTGTGTTCTTCTGTGCGATGGTGTGTGATGGTGTGTTCTTCTGTGTGATGGTGTGTTCTTCTGTGCGATGGTGTGTGATGGTGTGTTCTTCTGTGCGATGGTGTGTGATGGTGTGTTCTTCTGTGCGATGGTGTGTGATGGTGTGTTCTTCTGTGCGATGGTGTGTGATGGTGTGTTCTTCTGTGCGATGGTATGTGATGGTGTGTTCTTCTGTGTGATGGTGTGTTCTTCTGTGTGATGGTGTGTGATGGTGTGTTCTTCTGTGTGATGGTATGTGATGGTGTGTTCTTGTATGTGATGGTGTGTGATGGTGTGTTCTTCTGTGCGATGGTGTGTGATGGTGTGTTCTTCTGTGCGATGGTATGTGATGGTGTGTTCTTCTGTGCGATGGTATGTGATGGTGTGTTCTTCTGTGTGATGGTGTGTTCTTCTGTGTGATGGTGTGTGATGGTGTGTTCTTCTGTGTGATGGTATGTGATGGTGTGTTCTTGTATGTGATGGTGTGTGATGGTGTGTTCTTCTGTGCGATGGTATGTGATGGTGTGTTCTGTGCGATGGTATGTGATGCTGTGTTCTTCTGTGCGATGGTGTGTGATGGTGTGTGATGGTGTGTGATGCTGTGTTCTTCTGTGTGATGGTGTGTGATGGTGTGTTCTGTGCGATGGTATGTGATGCTGTGTTCTTCTGTGCGATGGTGTGTGATGGTGTGTTCTTCTGTGTGATGGTGTGTTCTTCTGTGCGATGGTATGTGATGGTGTGTTCTTCTGTGTGATGGTGTGTTCTTCTGTGTGATGGTGTGTGATGGTGTGTTCTTCTGTGTGATGGTGTGTGATGGTGTGTTCTTCTGTGCGATGGTGTGTGATGGTGTGTTCTTCTGTGCGATGGTATGTGATGGTGTGTTCTTCTGTGTGATGGTGTGTTCTTCTGTGTGATGGTGTGTGATGGTGTGTTCTTCTGTGTGATGGTATGTGATGGTGTGTTCTTGTATGTGATGGTGTGTGATGGTGTGTTCTTCTGTGCGATGGTATGTGATGGTGTGTTCTGTGCGATGGTATGTGATGCTGTGTTCTTCTGTGCGATGGTGTGTGATGGTGTGTGATGGTGTGTGATGCTGTGTTCTTCTGTGTGATGGTGTGTTCTTCTGTGCGATGGTGTGTTCTTCTGTGCGATGGTGTGTGATGGTGTGTGATGGTGTGTTCTTCTGTGTGATGGTGTGTGATGGTGTGTTCTTCTGTGTGATGGTGTGTTCTTCTGTGCGATGGTGTGTGATGGTGTGTTCTTCTGTGTGATGGTGTGTTCTTCTGTGCGATGGTGTGTGATGCTGTGTTCTTCTGTGTGATGGTGTGTGATGGTGTGTGATGGTGTGTTCTTCTGTGTGATGGTGTGTGATGGTGTGTTCTTCTGTGCGATGGTGTGTGATGCTGTGTTCTTCTGTGTGATGGTGTGTGATGGTGTGTGATGGTGTGTTCTTCTGTGTGATGGTGTGTGATCGTGTGTTCTTCTGTGCGATGGTGTGTGATGCTGTGTTCTTCTGTGTGATGGTGTGTGATGGTGTGTTCTTCTGTGCGATGGTGTGTGATGGTGTGTTCTTCTGTGTGATGGTGTGTGATGGTGTTTGATGGTGTGTTCTTCTGTGTGATGGTATGTGATGCTGTGTTCTTCTGTGTGATGGTGTGAAGGGGACCTGGCCAGGCGGCCGCTCCCTGGCTGGCCTCACACAGGCCCATCCACCCCCAGCAGTGCCCGGCTTCTGGCCTCACCTCAGTGAGCTTCACATACACTTTCTCCAATGCATGTTAAACAAGGTTAAAACAGGCCTGCCATAACCAACTAACATACACTTGAAGAAGAAGAAGAAGAATAGTAATTATAACATAAACAGCAACAGCTTGTGTGCCAAAATGAAATTTATGAAAGCAGCATGCCTTCAGCCATGCACACATGTTGGAGCCAAGCAAGCTGGCTGAGCACAGGGCAGCCATGGAGGGGGCTGCGTCTGTGGAACATGGCAGCCTTTGAGCAGATGGCCACGAGATGCGTGTGGGACTTGTGTGGCACTGCATGGAGAGAACTTGGTGGAAGGTTGACCGCTGGGTCAACTGAGCTTCGGAATTACGCCCTGGAGCCTGTGCTCCAGCGGGCATTCCTAAGGTGGCGCCACAGAGCGCCTCCTGCTGCTCCTAACAAGGGCTGAGGTGGCACTGACCAGCCTCTGGGTCCGGCTCCCTGGGGCTGGACTCCAGCACTGTGGAGTCCAGCAGTGAGGTCCTGGTGGCTCCAGTTAGCTCCAGACTTCTGGCGCCTGGTATCCACATCCTGGGCTCTGGAAGGTGGGCTCCTGCCTGGATGATCGCTGAGGGCCAAGGCCTGTGGAGCTTGCTGTCATAAAATTACTCCATGTGTAGGTATGCAATTAATAATAACTGTGATTCCAAAGCATTCCCTGTACGTTGCATAGATACTTATATGTTGAAATATTCCCACAAGTAATTACCTCATTACTATTAGGAAAATTCAAGTGTCCAAGTATGAATGCCTTTCTCAAGTCTGCACTTCACTTTCCTTGATGCACTTTATGAAAACTGTGAATAATAGGGAAACATGCCCTTTTTCCCCAGGTTGTCCTGGTGCCAAAAAGCACGAGTTTCTGACGAGCGTCCTGGATGCGCTGTCCACAGACATGGTCCACGCGGTCTCAGACCCATCCGCTTCGTCTGGCAGGTGTGCTGGCGTCTGTGCAGAGCGCTGTGCAGGCAGGAAGCCCAGGCCCCCACAGGCATGCCGGGAAACCTGGAGAGTGAGGCCAGGCCGGGCTACCCTGGGCAGTGTGAGACAGGACAGCAGGGACTGCAGCAAAGGTGCCACCCCCCCCCCAGGAAGCCAAGACGCCCCGTCATTGCTCTGTGCATGTGGGGCGGGGAATAGAGGCTCTGACACCTCCTTCCCGGACCACGGGGAAAACTCTGATTCAAAATGTTCAGGACCAAATTCTCAGGATGCTTCTCTTTATTGAAATTCACTGCCTTGCCTGTCTTTAGGCAAGTGATTCAGTGGCTTCGGTGACAATAACACTGCTTTTTGTGTAAGTGCTGCTTTCTTGTGTGCATGGTAGACAGAGCCCAGGTTCTGTGTGGGTTCGGCACCCAGTGGGCACTCAGTCCTCTGCCAAGTCCAGCTCAGCCAGGAGGTCAGGGTTCCCTGGGGACACCAGGAGGGTGGGGCTTCCTCGGGAACAGCAGTGGGCCCTCAGCCATCGGGGATTCCCCAGGGACAGCCGTTGTGTAGCACACCATCGGGATCTGTGTACTCAGAAGAATTTTCTTTTCTTCTTTTTTGTGGTTGGTGGTGGGGCTTGGACTCTGGGCCTGGGCGCTGTCCCTGAGCTCTTCCGCTCAAGGCTACCGCCCTGCCCCTGGGCCTCGGCGCTGTCCCTGAGCTCTTCCGCTCAAGGCTACCACCCTGCCCCTGGAGCCACGGCCCCACTTCTGCCTTTCTCTGGTTAATTGCAGATAAGGGTCTCGGGGAGGTGGCCGGCCAGGCCTTCCTGCCCTGACCCAGCTGTGTTCCTTCCAGGCTCTCGGAACCAGACCCCAGCCATACCCTGGAAGAGCGGGTAGTACACTGGTACTTCAAGCTACTTGATAAAAACTCCAGCGGAGACATTGGGAAAAAAGAAATCAAGCCTTTCAAGAGATTCCTTCGGAAAAAATCCAAGCCCAAAAAGTGTGTGAAGAAGTTTGTTGAGTATTGTGATGTGAATAACGACAAGTCCATCTCTGTGCAGGAGCTCATGGGCTGCCTGGGCGCCTCCAAGGAGGAAGGGAAGGCCGACACCAGGAAGCGCCACAGTAAGAGCCGTCCTCCCTCCTCTCCATCCGTCCGTCCGTCCGTCCGTCCGCCCCTCAGGTTTTATGTCTGTGTGGTTGCTGGGCTGCTTGTGTCTGTGTGGCTGGCGCCGGTGGGTGCTATGTCTCAACCGTCACATGCAGGGACGTGAGCCACGCCACGTTACTGCAGGACCTTTCTGACTCTGGAGTGATCACGTTGCCGTGTGGCGACCCTTCCGCCTGGCGGCAAGACCACTGCTCAGCGCTGCTCCGGGCTCCAGGTTGTGAGATGGGCTCTGGCTCCTGGCCTGGCCTGGCTAGACCACATTCTCCTACTTGCACTTTCTGCCGTAGTTGAAGGCATAGTGAAGGCCGCAGTGCCCAGCTGCTGGCTGAGTCTGGGTCTTGGAAACCTTTTCCTTGAGCCAGCCTGCAAGCCGGTCCTCACCTCCAGGACTGGCTCCGCTGCTGAGCCTCGTGTTATGCAAAACCTGGCTGCCACCTGGTGTTTGGGGTCCCTTACACATGCACAAGCCCCTCTGCCGCCTGATAGCGTTAAAGAGGGGTACAGTGACATAGCACAGTGTCGTGGAGGGGATGCATGCACTGGCTGGAGCCCTGGATGCCCTCTGGCAAGGGAGGCCATGCAGACTCAACAGGGAGGGAAGAGCTGAGCACCAACTCTGAGCATGGCTGCCTTGTTCTCCCGGGCACTTTGAGGTTATCTCCTGGGTGATGGCAGCCTGGGCACCGGTGCAGACACAGAGGAAGACACAGGTGCGGAACAGGCTCAGGCACAGGTGTAGACCCAGGAGTAGTCACAGGTGTGGACACAAGTGAGGGCACAGGTGTCACAGGTGTAGACACAGGTGTGGGCACAGGTGAGGGCACAGGTGTGGGCACAGGTGTCACAGGTGTAGACACAGGTGTGGGCACAGGTGAGGGCACAGGTGTGGGCACAGGTGTCACAGGTGTAGACACAGGTGTGGGCACAGGTGCAGTCACAGGTATAGGCACAGCTGAGGGCACAGATGTAGACATGGATGAGGCACTGGTGCAAAAGGTGTGGCCACAGGTGTAGTCACAGGTGCATTACAGGTGAAGACACAGGTACAGTCACAGGTGTGGACACAGGTACAGACACAGGTACAAACAGAGGTGCAGGCACAAATGTGGGCACAGGTGCAGACACAGGTACAGACACAGGTGCAAACACAGGTGCGGGCACAGGTGTAGACACAGGTGTAGTCACAAGTGCAAACATAGGTGAGGGCACAGGTGCAGATTAGGTGCAGACATGGGTGCAGTCACAGGTGTTGACACAAGTACAGACCCAGGAGCAGATACAGGTGCGGACACAGATGCGGGCACAGGTGCAGACACAGGTGCGAGCACGGGGTAGTCACAGGTGCAGACACAGGTGAGGGCACAGGTGCAGACACAGGTACAGACACAGGTGCAAACACAGGTGCGGGCACAGGTGTAGACACAGGTGTAGTCCGAAGTGCAAACATAGGTGAGGGCACAGGTGTAGACACAGGTACAGACACAGGTGCAAACACAGGTGCGGGCATAGGTGTAGACACAGGTGTAGTCACAAGTGCAAACATAGGTGAGGGCACAGGTGCAGATCAGGTGCAGACATGGGTGCAGTCACAGTAGACACAAGTACAGACCCAGGAGCAGATACAGGTGCAGACACAGATGCGGGCACAGGTGCAGACACAGGTGTCGGGCACAGGTGCAGACACAGGTGTGAGCAGGGGTAGTCACAGGTGTAGACACAGGTGCAGACACAGTTGAGGGCACAGGTAGGGGTGCAGGCGTGGGCACAGCCACCACAGGAATAGTCAGCTCCCCCACCCCCAGATGACAGAGGAGGGGAAGGCCGTGGGCAAGCGGGACTTCGTGGAAGTGACACAGTGCGAGGACAGAACTCTTGCTGTGCTGCCAGCCTTGCTCTGCTGGGGAGGCAGAGCTGAAGCCGTGATGGGTTCAAGCAGCTGATGGGATGTGGGAGCCCGGGAGCCTGTGGAGTGGACTCCATCAGGGTGACACCAAGGCCTCGTGGGCACGTGGGTGGCGTGAGCTGAGCATGGCGAGGGCATCTTTCCCAGCCTGGCCAGCACGCTCTGCCCTGGCAGAAGAAGGCAGGTACTCTCGGAGGCCAGGGTGGACTGGTCGCTGCAGCGCTCGTGGGCTGAGGGGACCCGCACACGCGGGAAGCCCTCACCCTTCCAGTGCCCCATCAGGCAGGGGGCCGGCCAGGGAGGACAGCGTCCACGCTCCACGGAGACACTGTTCTCACCACAGGAGGAGAGGAAGCCCTGGGCCAGTGCAGTGCAGCAGACCCTCCAAGGCAGGGCAGACCCTGGGCCTCTGAAGGGCTGGGGCGTTGGAGCCCGAGTGGGGTTGCGTCAGGTGCGGGACTGGCGCCCTCCTCTGCAGGTCCTCTGGGCACACGGAGGCGCCCCAGGGTCGTGGTCAACACCACTCTTCCCTCCCTCACCCGCCAATAGGAGACAGACTTCAGAAACGTTAGACGTTTGCGCAAACCTGAGCACTGGGATCGGATGCATGTGCAGTTGGTCTCATTTCAGTTAAGCGCATTACCTTTTCGTTTTCCATGAAGGCTTTGGTTCGATTTCCCTCTCGATTTCATGAAGATTTATTTTTTCCTACCCCATAGAGTTTGAGAAAGACTAAGCAGCAGGAATTGTGGCTCTCTCATGCATGTGTTAGCTCGCACACACCCAGCACCAGCATGTTACTGGATTTTTGTTTCCTCTTTTTTTTATTTGCCAACTGTTCAGTGGTGCATTTCTAGTCTGACAAAGAAGAGAAATGAGTTAAGAGACATATCCAGGGCCTCCACCCTCAGTTTCAAAAAGTATTTCTATGAATATGTCTACATAAACTGACTTTTCCTGCATGGAATGGAATCATAGCACAGATACCTTCCAAATTAGTCACACTGATTTCAAGCAATTATGAAAGATTTTATCTTCAAGCTGTTGCAATTAAGACATGTTGGAAAGCTCAATGTAAATTATCACTCTCATAAAATATAAAAGATGGATTATTATCTGAAAGCAATTGAGAGATTATAAAGACAAGAAAGCATGAGTTTATAAAGACCTCAGGTTCAGGGAAGATTACGTTATTTCATAATTATCCAGAATAACCATTGGGAGGAAGCTCAGCAGTGACTCAGAATTGGACCTTGGAAGTATGAAGTATGGGGTCTGACCAAATTATCTTTTCAACCAAATTGTCATGCTAGCTGCCGTCTCGCAGGCGAATCGCCCCCAGCCAGGCTTGTGCTCTGGGCACCAGGGAATAATAACGTTGTACCTGCCAACTGTGCCCTGAAGCCCGCCTCGGGACCTGGGACGTCCCCCGGTCCCCCGTCCTTGCCTCCCAGAAACCTATGTCTAGCCACTGTGCCTCACTGCACTTTTGTTCTGATCATTTACTTTCTGTGCACCTCGATTAATTAATTGGTAATTTTGCTAGCTCCTCCTGCATTTTCATAGCATTTCCCCGCTACTGAATCTCAAATGGACATAGCAAGTTGTTTTTCTTGTAATTAATTTTTCCTTACTGTCATTTACCTTTCAGTTGTAGCCATATTTTAAGAGACTGGCATTAACTATAAAACTAAGTGACAAGAGCCGCCCACTGTCAAATGGCCGGCTTGGTTCAGAGCAGGGGGTGGCACTGGAGGGCCCTCAGAGGGCGTTGGCAAGGACAGAGGAAGGCGGTGGGATGCCATCTACTCTTCTGCACATTCGTAGGAAGCAGAAGGAGGTCAGCCCCAGATGGGCAGGAGAGGGCTGCCCCGCCGGTGGGGCCCTGGGCGTCTCAGGAGCTGGGGTGGATACCGCGGGATGGTCAGCCCGCCGCCAAACGTTAGTGCTTCATGATTTCATATACACCTGCGAGAGGTCAGGCGCTTGCCAGTGTGTGGCTCAAACTTCCACCGCAGGATCCATGCTCCTCGAGAAGGTGCAGGAATGTTCTAGAAGGAAGTCCTTCACGGCTAGTGGACCGAGTTCTCATGATTTGGGAAAGCAGGCAAGGGAGGGTGTGACGGGTGGATGCTGTGCTCGTGGACCGATGGGTTTCAGTGCAGCCCTTTGGGCAACTGTCCAGAGATATGTTTAAGTGAGTTTAAAAAGCCAGATGCCAGGGGCTCACGCAGGAGGTAATTCCAGATACTCAGGAAGGTGAGGTCTGAGGATCAGGAAGCCAGGCTGGGCAGTAAAGTTTGAAATTCTTCATGTCCAATTAACCACGCCAGGAAAGCCAGAGGTGCAACTGCAGCTCAAGCAGTAGAGCAGGAACCCCGAGCAAAAGAAGCTCAGGGACAGTGCCGGGCGGGCCCCAGGAAATAAATACAATGAATTAATTCAAGAAAATAATAGACTAGCACATTTGTGTTGCTAGAGAGTGTTTACGGTGATTAGAACCTGCTCCTAGTTTATGCTTATCTATCATTTCTATAATCTGAATTTATACGTTATCTTCATGTAAACAATCTGATCAGTTAATGCCTTTCTAAAAGTGAAGAGGATCTAATTGTGAATTCTTTTTTCCCACCTAGTCCCCAGAGCGAATGCTGACAGCACTTCTAATAGACAGGTGAGTGTGTCTGTACTTGGGCCTCACAGCTCCCCAGTTTCCTGGTGGGCCTGGGATCGCTGTGGCGAGGTCCAGGCGAGGTGCCAGAGACCCCGCTCTGATCCACAAACTTGAGTTTTAAAATCTCTCACTGAAAGATTTTGCCTCATTTTTTTAATTGCTGAAGTGTCTGTTCCTGGGGCATTCTAAAGGACACTTCTGGGGGTTGTGTTTTGGGGGAAATGTGTGCTTAGCGCATGCTCCTGGGGTTTCATGCTTGACTTTTTCCGCTTAAGGAGATGGCAGAGGGGATCCTGAGCTTGCGGCCTCCCTCTGTGTGTACGAGTGTGTATTTGTTTTTCGGAACCCACACCTCTGCCTGTGCAATTAGTGGGTGCAGCCTTTCCCGGGAGGCAGACGGGAGCCGTCCCCTCCTCACAGCCCGGGCGCTGGGCTTCCTGGGGGACCACCAGCGAGCGGACGTGCTGTGCAGGCCGCTGCCCCAGCCTGGTGCCGGCCGGAGCAGGGCTGCCCCCACGCGGGCTGCGGGTTTTCAGTGGGGACCCAGCACACACCTTGCTTGTAACGGAAAACCATGTCCTCAGCAGGGACGCGTGATTCCTTTCCCTTGGTTTAGCAAGTGTTTATGGTTTTAGCGTTCCAAATCCCGCCACAGATCACTTACACTTGAAAACGGGGCTGATCTGAGAGCCATTACCTGACCTGACCGTGTCCCCAACGCATCCCGGGCCCGGTCCTCAGAGGACGGCCAGTGTTGGTGATGTGTGCTGCACTCCACCTGAACGCCAAACACCACCTCGCCGGGGTTTTCCCACTACAATGCAGCTTGCCTGGTTTCTGCCGCATTTGCTATGGCTCTCCATTCCCAGGAGGGCTGTGGAGGGGCACCGGGGGCCTCGGGCCGGGGCGTGTGGGTTGGGGCTTTGGGCAGGGGTGCTCAGGCTGGGGGCCTTGGAAATGGGGGCTCCTGGGGCAGGGGTGCTCAGGCCGGGGGCCTTGGGCCGAGGCTCCTGGGGCAGGGGTGCTCAGGCCGGGGGCCTCGGGCCGGGGCTCCTGGGGCAGGGGTGCACAGACCACCCTTGTCTTTGCGGGAAGGTGAAGGATGTATCCGTCTTCATCCAATGTCTGTCTTCCTTTTGTTGCAGCCAAGGAAGCAAGGGTGAGCGGCTCGCCTCTCCGTGGCCGTTTCTAGACATGTGGGCCTCTGCCTCACCAAAGCGCAATTAAAGATAAGAACCAAAACATAGTATTTGCACTTTGTACTTTACATGTAAATTCACCCTGTAGAAAGAAGATATTTAAGCGGACTGTTTTAATCTGTGAAAGTGGAAGGCTGGCTTCAGCAGCATCATTGCCTGTGACTGCACGTCCGTTCTTGACGCTGGACGCAGACCTGGGGACACGGGCGTGGGACGCGGCTACACTTGGTTCTGGGTCTGCTCGGTGGGTGGCAGCTGGGCCCGCAGCCCTCTGGCGCCCGGCCCGGCTGGCACATGTTTCCGAGGAGTTTGCAATGTCATGCCCTTGCCCCGCACGGCCAGCCTGCCCCTGGGGTCCTGTGCTTGTCTGTTTGGTTTGTCAGCAGTCTTGCTCATGCCACACGTCACACGTAGGGAAGTTTGCTGTCACGCCTGCGTTTCCTCACCAGCTCACAGCCCACAGGCCCAGCTCCAGCCGACCAGCACGACCCACCAGCTCAACTCCACGCTGGCCCGCTCCTCTCTTCTCCTGGGCCGCCCCAATCTCCTGTGGCCCATCCCAGGGCGCCGTGGAAGGGAGGGTCACCCACACCAATCGTGGACAGTCTGGTGGAAGGCACAGCAGGCCATGTGGAGAGGGGGAGTCCAGCAGCAGAAGCCAATGCCCACTGCCTGTGACGGTGGCTTCCTTCTTTCTTACTGCCTCAAGGGAGGGAGACTTGCTGACAGGGTCTACCTGATGTTCCAGTGGAGAAGGACTGGGAAGCAGACTGTCGTCCAGACCTGACGGGTCAGCCTTGGCCTGCTGCCCCGAGGACCCACGTGGGGAATGGGGGCGGCGTGGTGTGGGAAGCTCTCAGGTCAGGCTCTGGGGGACACTCTCCACGCCGGCCGCCTCCCACCACAGAGAAGGACCCGGGGTCTGTAACTGTGTGTGCAGACGTTTCACGAACCTCCACTATGCAAGGGTTAGGAACATGAGAGCATTCCAGCTAACACTAGTGACCCTACATGTGTTGGAAAACCTTTTCTATTTTTGAACTTCAAATTTAATCATTTTCCTTAGATTAAAATATGCTATCAAAACTGTATTTAGTCCTTTCTTTCCAGACTTTTTAAAAATGTATTTGTGTGTGTGTGTGTGAATGTGTGTATCTGTCTGTGTGCATCTGTGTGTGTCTGTCTCTGTGTGTGTGTATCTATGTGTATGTGTCTCTGTGTGAATATGTGTTTGTGTGTCTGTATGTGGGTATGTGTCTGTGTGTGTGTATCAGTGTGTCTGTGTGTCTATGTCTGTGTGTGAGTATGTGTGTCTCTGTGTGTGTCTGTGTATGTGTCTGTGTGTATCTATGTGTATGTGTCTCTGTGTGAATATGTGTTTGTGTGTCTGTATGTGGGTATGTGTCTGTGTGTGTGTATCAGTGTGTCTGTGTGTCTATGTCTGTGTGTGAGTATGTGTGTCCGTGTATGTGTCTGTCTGTCTGTGTATATCTGTGTGTGTGTGTGTCTGTGTCTGTGTGTGTATCTATGTGTATGTGTCTGTGTGTGAATGTGTTTGTGTGTCTGTATGTGGGTATGTGTCTGTGTGTGTGTATCAGTGTGTCTGTGTGTCTATGTCTGTGTGTGAGTATGTGTGTCTCTGTGTATGTGTCTGTGTGTGTATCTATGTATATGTGTCTGTGTGTGAATGTGTGTTTGTGTGTCTATATGTGGGTATGTGTCTGTGTGTATCAGTGTGTCTGTGTGTCTGTCTGTGTGTGAGTATGTGTGTCTCTGTGTCTGTGTATGTGTCTGTCTGTGTATATCTGTGTGTGTGTGTCTGTGTATGTGTCTGTGTGTGTATCTATGTGTATGTGTCTGTGTGTGAATGTGTGTTTGTGTGTCTATATGTGGGTATGTGTCTGTGTGTTTATGTCTGTGTGTGAGTATGTGTGTCTTTGTGTGTGTCTGTGTGTGTGTCTGTATATCTGTGTGTGTGTGTATCAATGTGTTTGTGCCTGTGTATATCTCTGTGTGTGTATATCTCTGTGTGTGTGAGTGTGTTTGTCTGTGTATATCTGTGTGTGTGAGTGTGTGTGTATCAGTGTGTCTGTGTCTATATCTCTGTGTGAGTGTGTGTGTGTATGTGAGTGAGTATTTGTGTGTATCAGTGTGTCTGTGTCTGTGTATATCTGTGTGTGTCTGAATGTGTGTGTGTCTGTGTATATCTGTGTGTGTGTATCAGTGTGTCTGTGTCTGTGTATATCTCTCTGTGTGTGTGAGTGTGTGTGTGTCTGTGTATATCTGTGTGTGTGAGTGTGTGTGTATCAGTGTGTGTCTATATCTCTGTGTGAGTGTGTGTGTGTATGTGAGTGAGTATTTGTGTGTATCAGTGTGTCTGTGTCTGTGTATATCTGTGTGTGTGTCTGTCTGTCTGTGTGTCTGTGTATATCTGTGTGTGTGTGTATCAGTGTGTCTGTGTCTGTGTATATCTGTGTGTGTGTGTCTGTGTATATCTGTATATATGAGTGTGTGTGTATCAGTGTGTCTGTGTCTGTGTATATCTGTGTGTGTGAATGTGTCTGTGTGTCTGTGTATATCTGTGTGTGTGAGTGTGTGTATCAGTGTGTCTGTGTCTATATTTCTGTGAGTGTGTGTGTGAGTGTATGTATGTGAGTGAGTGTGTGTGTATCAGTGTGTCTGTCTGTGTATATCTGTGTGAGTGTGTGTGTGTGTCTGTATATCTGTGTGTGTATCAGTGTGTCTGTGTCTGTGTATATCTGTGTGAGTGTGTGTCTGTCTGTGTGTCTGTGTATATCTGTGTGAGTGTGTGTGTCTGTGTGTCTGTGTGTATCTGTGTGTGTGTATCAGTGTGTCTGTGTCTGTGTATATCTGTGTGAGTGTGCATGTGTGTGTGTCTGTGTATATCTGTGTGTGTATCAGTGTGTCTGTGTCTGTGTATATCTGTGTGAGTGTGTGTGTGTGTCTGTGTATATCTGTGTGTGTGTATCAGTGTGTCTGTGTCTGTGTATATCTGTGTGTGTGTGTGTGTGTGTGTGTGTGTGTGTGTGTGTGCGTGTGTTCCAGTACTGGGGCTTAAAATCAGCTGCTGAGCCCTATCCTTGAGGTTTCTTGCTTGAGGCTGGCCCTCTGCCCTTTGAGCCATGTCTCCACTTCCAGCTTTTTGCTGGTTAAATGGAGATGAGTCTCCTGGATGTCGCTGCCAGGTCTCGCTCTGAACCCCGCTCCTCTGGTCACAGCCTCCTGAGAAGCTAGGATTTCAGGCCCAGCCATGCCTGCTCGCTCGTGAGTGTTCACTAGTGGAGCGGTGAAGACTGGAGCTGAGACGTGGGTCTGCCTGGGGAGACGGTGTCACCTCAGACCTCGCCCGCCTCCTGTGGAGATGGAGGCCGTGGGCAGGCGGTGTACAGCAGGAGGAGGGTGTGCCCCCATTACCACCGGGGCGGACGGAGAGCTCACCCTGTCCACCAGCCCTCCTAGGACCGGAAGCTGACCCAGTCTCCAGTCCAGCCCCGGGGCCAGCCTCCTGCTCTTGCCTGGCTTCTCCCTGAGGCCCACAGCCTTCTTCTTCAACTCCCAGGCGTCCAGGCCTCTTCCGGGTCCTCCACTCCCTCCCGGTCAGTCCTGCCCCCGCCCCCCGCAGCCGCCTCCGCTCAAGAGTGTGATGTTCTGAAAAACACCTGGAGGAGCCAGGAGGGCAGAAGTGCTCCCGGCAGGCCGCTGGGACTGGGCAGGGTCCAGGAGGCGGTGGAGCCCGGGTGAGGCCGACGCCAGCGCGGGAGGCCGTGAGCCTGCGTTGCTCTCCACACCTGCCGCAGAGCCCACCTCCCTCCCGCCTCCGTCCTTGTCACGTCTGTGCGGAGGCTTCACTCACCACCCTGCCTCCGTGTCTCTCTTGACTTCCATTTACGTTTGCAAGATGCAAGTGCTCAGATTTGTGGAACGGATGTACAGAAATGGCTACCATCAAAACCATGCTAAGCAGACGACCAACCACAGGAGCACAGAGCTACCCTGAAGACTGTAAGGCGACTGTAAAGCTCAACCCAGGGGACTGTGGGCAGGAGGAGGAGGAGGAAGAGGAGGAGGAGGAGGGGGAGGAGGAGGAGGAGGAGGAGGAGAAGGAGGAGGAGAGGAGAAGGGGGAGGAGGAGGAGGAGAGGGGAAGGGGGAGGGGGAGGAGGAGGAGGAAGAGGAGGAGGAGGAGGAGAGAGAGGGGGAGGGGGAGGAGGACCATGGCCACCATGGAGAGGGGATGCGGGGATGAGGCCAAAGGGCAACTGTAGTGGTGGTGACTGTGGAGCCAGGATAATGCTGGTGGTGATGATGATGGCGTCTGCTGTGATTTGGTGGTCGGTTGTGATGAGGATGAGGATGGGGACACACATTTTATGCTCATGGTTCCTTTCCTGATCCCCAACAACAGGACATCCAGCCTCGCCTCCACGTGGCACCTCTGGCAGCAGTGGTACCAGGAGAGGATGGCGGCCTTGGTGTCACCAGCTGGGAGCTGCTCCACAGCAGTGGTGATGTTCACCTGCACTCCAGGCTGCGGGCATGTCCAGCAGATGATGGTGCAGGGGGCAGTGGTGCAGTGGTGTAGATGGTGTACATGGTGCAGATGGTGCAGATGGTGTACATGGTGTAGATGGTGCAGATGGTGCAGTGGTGTAGATGGTGTACATGGTGTAGATGGTGTAGATGGTGCAGTGGTGTAGATGGTGTACATGGTGCAGATGGTGCAGATGGTGTAGATGGTGCAGTGGTGTAGATGGTGTACATGGTGCAGATGGTGCAGATGGTGTACATGGTGTAGATGGTGTACATGGTGTAGATGGTGCAGATGGTGCAGTGGTGTAGATGGTGTAGATGGTGCAGTGGTGTAGATGGTGTACATGGTGTACATGGTGTAGATGGTGCAGATGGTGCAGTGGTGTAGATGGTGTACATGGTGTAGATGGTGTAGATGGTGCAGTGGTGTAGATGGTGTACATGGTGCAGATGGTGCAGATGGTGTACATGGTGTAGATGGTGCAGATGGTGCAGTGGTGTAGATGGTGTACATGGTGTAGATGGTGTAGATGGTGCAGTTGTGTAGATGGTGTAGATGGTGCAGTGGTGTAGATGGTGTAGATGGTGTAGATGGTGCAGTGGTGTAGATGGTGTACATGGTGTAGATGGTGTAGATGGTGCAGTTGTGTAGATGGTGCAGTTGTGTAGATGGTGTAGATGGTGTAGATGGTGCAGTGGTGTAGATGGTGCAGATGGTGCAGTGGTGTAGATGGGGTACATGGTGTAGATGGTGTAGATGGTGCAGTGGTGTAGATGGTGTACATGGTGTAGATGGTGTAGATGGTGCAGTGGTGTAGATGGTGTAGATGGTGTAGATGGTGTAGATGGTGTAGATGGTGCAGTGGTGTAGATGGTGTAGATGGTGTAGATGGTGCAGTGGTGTAGATGGTGTACATGGTGTAGATGGTGTAGATGGTGCAGTGGTGTAGATGGTGTAGATGGTGTAGATGGTGCAGTGGTGTAGATGGTGTACATGGTGTAGATGGTGTAGATGGTGTAGATGGTGCAGTGGTGTACATGGTGTAGATGGTGTAGATGGTGCAGTGGTGTAGATGGTGTACATGGTGTAGATGGTGTAGATGGTGTAGATGGTGCAGATGGTGCAGTGGTGTAGATGGTGTACATGGTGTAGATGGTGTAGATGGTGCAGTTGTGTAGATGGTGTAGATGGTGCAGTGGTGTAGATGGTGTAGACGGTGTAGATGGTGCAGTGGTGTAGATGGTGTACATGGTGTAGATGGTGTAGATGGTGCAGTTGTGTAGATGGTGCAGTTGTGTAGATGGTGTAGATGGTGTAGATGGTGCAGTGGTGTAGATGGTGCAGATGGTGCAGTGGTGTAGATGGGGTACATGGTGTAGATGGTGTAGATGGTGCAGTGGTGTAGATGGTGTACATGGTGTAGATGGTGTAGATGGTGCAGTGGTGTAGATGGTGTAGATGGTGTAGATGGTGTAGATGGTGTAGATGGTGCAGTGGTGTAGATGGTGTAGATGGTGTAGATGGTGCAGTGGTGTAGATGGTGTACATGGTGTAGATGGTGTAGATGGTGCAGTGGTGTAGATGGTGTAGATGGTGTAGATGGTGCAGTGGTGTAGATGGTGTACATGGTGTAGATGGTGTAGATGGTGTAGATGGTGCAGTGGTGTACATGGTGTAGATGGTGTAGATGGTGCAGTGGTGTAGATGGTGTACATGGTGTAGATGGTGTAGATGGTGTAGATGGTGCAGATGGTGCAGTGGTGTAGATGGTGTACATGGTGTAGATGGTGTAGATGGTGCAGTTGTGTAGATGGTGTAGATGGTGCAGTGGTGTAGATGGTGTAGATGGTGTAGATGGTGCAGTAGTGTAGATGGTGTACATGGTGTAGATGGTGTAGATGGTGCAGTTGTGTAGATGGTGCAGTTGTGTAGATGGTGTAGATGGTGTAGATGGTGCAGTGGTGTAGATGGTGCAGATGGTGCAGTGGTGTAGATGGGGTACATGGTGTAGATGGTGTAGATGGTGCAGTGGTGTAGATGGTGTACATGGTGTAGATGGTGTAGATGGTGCAGTGGTGTAGATGGTGTAGATGGTGTAGATGGTGCAGTGGTGTAGATGGTGTAGATGGTGTAGATGGTGTAGATGGTGTACATGGTGTAGATGGTGTAGATGGTGTAGATGGTGCAGTGGTGTAGATGGTGTACATGGTGTAGATGGTGTACATGGTGTAGATGGTGCAGTGGTGTAGATGGTGTAGATGGTGCAGTGGTGTAGATGGTGTAGATGGTGTACATGGTGTAGATGGTGTAGATGGTGCAGTGGTGTAGATGGTGTACATGGTGTAGATGGTGTAGATGGTGTAGATGGTGCAGTGGTGTAGATGGTGTAGATGGTGCAGTGGTGTAGATGGTGTAGATGGTGTAGATGGTGTAGATGGTGTAGATGGTGCAGTGGTATAGATGGTGTACATGGTGTAGATGGTGTAGATGGTGCAGTGGTGTAGATGGTGTAGATGGTGTAGATGGTGCAGTGGTGTAGATGGGGTACATGGTGTAGATGGTGTAGATGGTGCAGTGGTGTAGATGGTGTACATGGTGTAGATGGTGTAGATGGTGCAGTGGTGTAGATGGGGTACATGGTGTAGATGGTGCAGTGGTGTAGATGGTGTACATGGTGTAGATGGTGTAGATGGTGTAGATGGTGTAGATGGTGCAGTGGTGTAGATGGTGTACATGGTGTAGATGGTGTAGATGGTGTAGATGGTGCAGTGGTGCAGTGGTGTAGATGGTGCAGTGGTGTAGATGGTGTACATGGTGTAGATGGTGTAGATGGTGTAGATGGTACAGTGGTGTAGATGGTGTAGATGGTGCAGTGGTGTAGATGGTGTAGTGGTATAAATGATGTACTTGGTGCAGTGGTGTAGATGGTATAGATGATATAGATGGTGTAGATGGTGTGGATGGTACAGATGGTATAGATGGTGCAATGGTGTAGATGGTGTAGATGGTATAGATGGTGTAGATGGTGTAGATGGTATAGATGGTGTAGATGGTGCAATGGTGTAGATGGTGTAGATGGTATAGATGGTGTAGATGGTGTAGATGGTGTAGATGGTATAGATGGTGTAGATGGTGTAGATGGTGTAGATGGTATAGATGGTGTAGATGGTGCAGTGGTGTAGATGGTGTAGATGGTATAGATGGTATAGATGGTGTAGATGGTGTAGATGGTATAGATGGTGTAGATGGTGCAATGGTGTAGATGGTATAGATGGTGTAGATGGTGTAGATAGTGTAGATGGTGTACATGGTGTAGTTGGTATAGATGGTGTAGATGGTGTAGATAGTGCAGATGGTGTAGATGGTGTAGATGGTATAGATGGTGTAGATGGTGTAGATGGTGTTGATAGTGCAGATGGTGTAGATGGTATAGATGGTGTAGATGGTGTAGATGGTGTAGATGGTATAGATGGTGTAGATGGTGTAGATGGTGTAGATAGTGCAGATGGTGTAGATGGTGTAGATGATATAGATGGTGTAGATGGTGTTGATAGTGCAGATGGTGTAGATGGTGTAGTTGGTATAGATGGTGTAGATGGTGAGTGGTGTAAATGGTGAAGGTGTAGATGGTATAGATGGTATAGATGGTGTAGATGGTGTAGATAGTGCAGATGGTGTAGATGGTATAGATGGTATAGATGGTGTAGATGGTGTAGATGGTATAGATGGTGTAGATGGTGTAGATGGTGTAGATAGTGCAGATGGTGTAGATGGTGTAGATGGTGTAGATGGTATAGATGGTGTAGATGGTGTTGATAGTGCAGATGGTGTAGATGGTATAGATGGTGTAGATGGTGTAGATAGTGCAGATGGTGTAGATGGTGTAGATGGTATAGATGGTGCAATGGTGTAGATGGTGTAGATGGTATAGATGGTGTAGATGGTGTAGATGGTATAGATGGTGTAGATGGTGCAATGGTGTAGATGGTGTAGATGGTATAGATGGTGTAGATGGTGTAGATAGTGTAGATGGTGTACATGGTGTAGTTGGTATAGATGGTGTAGATGGTGTAGATAGTGCAGATGGTGTAGATGGTGTAGTTGGTATAGATGGTGTAGATGGTGAGTGGTGTAAATGGTGCAGATGGTGTAGATGGTATAGATGGTGTAGATGGTGTTGATAGTGCAGATGGTGTAGATGGTATAGATGGTGTAGATGGTGTAGATAGTGCAGATGGTGTAGATGGTGTAGTTGGTATAGATGGTGTAGATGGTGAGTGGTGTAAATGGTGAAGGTGTAGATGGTATAGATGGTATAGATGGTGTAGATGGTGTAGATAGTGCAGATGGTGTAGAT
>JANJXV010000004.1:463857-486357 GCA_024803745.1 Megascapheus bottae | reverse complement strand
CTTGAGCCAAGCCCCACTTCTTATTTTCTAGAGTGTATTTGGAGATAAGAATCTGAGGTCCTTTTGTGCCCAGGCTGGCTTTGAACCTTGATCCTCACATACAGCCTCCTGAGTAGGTAGGATTCCAGGGTGAGCCAGCCGGCCCTGGCTCCCTCCCTCTGCTTTTTGAGATGATAAAGGTTATAAGTGCCTGGGTCTACTGTTACGTCCGTGGCATTGTTTTTAGAGTAAGTAGTTTTAGCTGGATTCTGTCCTACTCTTGTGTCTCACTCTGGAAACCACTGGGGCTGGGGTGTGGCTGCCTGTCTCCTGAGCTGCCTGCCATGTGCCTGGCCTGTCTGGCCTCAGCCTATGACGCTCTCCCAGTGTGCAGTGACGCAGAAACGGAGCTGGCTTCCCAGGAGCATGTTTGGTTGGGATTGTTTTCCTGCTTGACCAGATGGGAAATCACTTATTGTCAGGATGGTGGCTATTGACTCTCATCTGAAATTGTCTGGGCAAGGCTGACATCAGCTCAACCCTATTGAAAGAGGCCAACCCTGTCAGGGACTGCAAGGGTCACCAATGAGGGCCTCAGGGCGCAAGGTGAGTGTGGGGACGTGAGCAGCACGTCTGTCCCAGGGTGGGTCAGTGTGCGAGTGGTGAACGCGCTGTGCTGCAGGGAGTCCTGAGCTGTCCCAGGCCCTGCTGCTGGGCTTGAGGACCATCCACATGAGGTGGCCATCAACCCAGGAGGACAGCGGTGGGGAGGAGCTGTGGGCCATGGCTTGCAAGCTGGGCTTGGGTCCCACCTCAGATGACCTAAGTGTGGTGACCTTGTTGGGCAGTCCCTTTTAGCTCAGCTCCACTGCCATTTCTGAGATGACCTCTTGAGCTTCAAGTGGCAGGCCCTGTAGATTTCAGTTGGTTCTAGATACATGCACAAGTGTACATGACACATCTGTCATTGTCACATGGATACGTGTGTCTGCATGAGTGTGTGCATGCATTTATCAGGCTTAGAGAGTCCCCAGAGGCCTGGCTTGATGGAAGCCCCTTCCTCCCACTTCTGTGTCTTGGTCACCCCGAACGAGGGCTGGCCTGTGTTGCATGAGCCGGCAGAAGGACCACTGACAGAGTGGGTGTGAGTGTGTGAGGGCAGGCAACCCTGGGTTCATGTGCAGTAGTACCTGAGGCCCCTCCACCCTCAGGGTGCCTGGCAGGACTGAGCGTGGTTCTCACTCTGCGGGAATGCTGTTGGCATGTGAGGTGGCTGTGTGTGGCTTGGAGCTGGACTCAGCTCCTCAACAGCCAGGGCAGGGATGCCCCTCGATCAGCAAGCCCGTGCTCCGTCTCTGGCCAGCGCCCCAGGAGAAGTCAGAGCTGTTGCAGCATTGGTTCCAGGTGACGGCTGGGGTGAGGTGGCGCCTGTTCCTTGTGTGTGGACCTAGGCTTCCCTGCAGCCACATGCCTGGTGGTCAAAGAAGGGATCCACTGGTCTTTCCCAGGCCAGCTGCAAGGGGAGCCAGGCCAGAAGCCAGGGGCCGGGCCTGCCAGCGGGTGGGCTCCAGGAGCCCTGCAAGCACAGCCCTCCTCTCACCCAGAGTGCAGAACTGTGTCTCCCAACACAGTGGCTGAGCCGTCGGGGTGGGCAGCTGGTGGTGGAGCTGTGAGCATGTCTCTTCTCTGGTTTTCAGACCCCTAGTCTGATTGATAAAATACTTTTGAGCACTGCTTTCTGGAGCCGGAAGCCTCCCCCTCCGCGCACAGAACATATGTGCACATTTCCCCGGGGCGGGGTCTGGATGTGTGCACCGTGTGGCTCTGTTTGTTTAGTGTGCGCCCCCCACGGCTGAGAGGACCTTTCCCACGACCCACGGCTTCCTCAGTGGGCTGTGCGCCGGGTCCGGCCCAGGCAGCCTGCTCAGGCTGCAGCCTCCTCCTGGCTGCCGGCTTCGTCCTGGCTATGCTGTGGGGCTGAGGGAGGTCGGGCAGCCGGTATTCTCCTCCCTGGTAGCTGCTGGAGAAGGGGCGGGGAGGAAAAGGAAAGAAAAGCCCCTAAGCGGCCACCATCTGTTGCCACCTAGTGCTGCCGGCTATAAAGCTCACCCTGACGCAGCCCTGAAGGCTCCAGGGGTTTCATGAGCTCATGAGGCCCAGAGCCCCCAGAGCACAGGCCTGGCTCAGGGAGCCAGGCGGGGACGGCTGCTAGGGCTCTGCTGCTTCCAGTCACCTTGGCCAGAATCTGTGCAGTCCAGCAGCTCCTCACAGTCTGCCTGGCCAGGGGTCCCCAGAGGACAGCGGGACTGTCCTGGTCATCACCTCCAGACCCTGGGTCCCCAGAGGATGGCAGGACTGTCCTGGCCCTCGCCCCCGGCCAGTCCCTGGTTTTCCACCACCTTCACAGGTGACAGTTTGTGCCTGCTCTCCTCCTCTGAAGCCGTCTTTGTCTCTGGATGTCCTTCCACTGCATGTGGCCTGGGAAGCGTCATCTCATGAGCTCTGAGTTGGTCGTCCTGAGTCCTGACGCTCCAGGGCTGGGCAGCTGCGAGCCGCTGGCCCCAGCACGGTGGATGAGCGTGGGGTCGGCGATGGTGAGCTGCGTGGTGAGGACATGGCTCTGCCCCGGAGTGTGTCAGCCCCTGCAGCTGTGGAGGGCGCTGTTCCAGCCCCTGGCAGCAGGGAACGGGCCAGCTGATCTGGAGACCCCCCTCCACGGGAGGCTGGAGGAGGGCACTTCCAAAAAACAGACCTGTTCTTACAAAGGAGGGAACCATGCAACCGACTTCTCCTTGGGTCTGCCTGACTTCTCTTAATATAATTTTTTCCAAGTCTTTCCACTTAGCAGGGGATCCTGATAACCCGCTTGCTTCGTGCACAGGACAAAGTGCTTCAGCATGAACCCCAGGCTATGGAAACAACTTCTTACTATGTCCTGCATGTAGCTGTTCTCTCTTCCTTCCTTCCTTCCTTCCTTCCTTCCTTCCTTCCTTCCTTCCTTCCTTCCTCCCTCCCTCCCCCCTCCATCCCTCTCTCTCTCTCTTTCTTTTTTTACTTTCTTTCTTTTTCTTTTCTCGTAGTTTTCTGTACCTTGTGTCTTTTTTTCCAGTCTGGGCTTGAGCTCAGGGCCTGAGCACTGTCCTTGGACTTTCTCAAGGCCAAGCTCTACCACTTGAGCCTCAGCACCACTTCCGGCTTTTTTCTACGTATGTGGTACCGAGGAATTGAACCCGGGTCTTCATGCATGCTAGGCAAGCACTCTACCACTAGGCCACACTCCCAGCCCTGTACCTCATGTCTTGTACATAAGATTATGCGATCTGTGGAAGCAAAAGAGAATCACAGAAACAGTAGTACAAAGGGCAAACCAATGCAACATTGATACTCATGACTCTGTGTTGGATATGAACTTTACAACGGGGAGGAGGCGGGAGGGAAGGGCAAGCAGGGGAAAATGGGGGAGGGAAAACAATGAACAAACACAGATGCACTCAATACCTTATTTATGAAACTGTAACCCACTGCTCATCACCTTTTCAACAGAAATACAATTTTAAAAGGAGGAGGAGGAGGAGAGGAAAGAGGAGGAGGAGGAAAAAGAGGAGGAGGAAGAGGAGGAGAAGGAGGAGGAGAAAAAGGAGGAAGAGAAGCAGGAGGAGGAGAAGAAGGAGGAGGAGGAGGAGAGGGAGGAAGAGGAAAAAGAGGAGGAAGAGGAGGAGGAGAAGGAGGAGATGAAGGAAAAAAAGAAGGAGAAAGAGGGAGGAGGAGGAGGTGGAGAAAGAGAAGAAGGAGGAGGAGGAAGAAGAGAAGGAAGAGGAGAAGGAGAAGAAGGAGGACGAGGAGAAGAAGGAGGAGGAGGAGAAAGTGGAGAAGGAGGAGGAGGAGGAGGAGAAGAAGGTGAAGGAGGAGGAGGAGGAGGAGAAGAAGGAGGAGGAAGAAAGGAGGAGGAAGAGGAAGAGAAGAAGGAGAAAAAGAACTGTTTCTTTCAGATGCCCAGGGGCACAAAGTGACCTCCGTGATGCCAATCCACAGAGAGGGACCCATGTCTCACATCGCCTTGGTCGGGCAGCATCCTCTCCTAGTGAGGCCCCAGGCCCCCTGAATGCAGTCCTCTCCTGGTGAGCACTCCACCCCGAACACTCATCCTTCCTCCCCACGGGAAAGTCTTGGGCAGGCTCCCCGCTGTGCCTGGCCCTGTGCAGTTTGGCTTACCCAGAGGAGCACCTTTCTGGATGACCAGAGGAACGGCCCGACTTTGGGGTTCTGGATTTACCCTCTGACAGCCAGCACCCAATATCACTTATTTCCCCATAGGCTGGGCTTGTCCTAGTCGACATCTGTGCAAAGCCCAGAATCGTTCATTAAATTTCACATTGTATATCGGGATACAATTGCACATCTAACCAGTGAGGATGGATATATTTTCCAGGACAAGTTAACGTCTGTTCCTCGGTGGGGGAGCGGTTCTGGGCCAGGGTCTGCAGAGCTCACCTTCACCCACCTCCAAGGCACTATGGCATCGTCCTCACCAGTCTTGCTTTGGATGTTCTTTTAGGTTTGATTCTTCCTAGACAGCAGTTCCCACCTTCACTGTGAGTTCCACAGGGTTCTAAACGACGTCTGGCTCCTAACAGGCCCAGGGCAGAGCCAGGCGCCCGTCCCAGCAGGTGCCCCAGCTACAGGTGCGCAGACATCCTCAGCCTGCACTCTCAGAGCTGGGCTGCCCCCGTGCATTCAGAGGGAGGCAGCCATCTGCTGTTTGTGCCTCTCAGAGCTCGGAGCCTCACCGGGGGCCTGAGAACGAGACCAGGCCACCTCTGAGTATCCTGTGGTGGTTGTGGGCAGTGTGTAAGAGCTGACACACCTGGCTTCAAGCCTATGATGAGGGTCAGCCCATCCTGAAGCCCACACCCAGGTGCAGGGGGCCGAGGACTGTCCCTCAGGTGCACACATTCCTCAAAGGCTGGAACAGAGCTTCCTCCAGAGTCCCCTGCACCAGGACCTGAAGGTCTCTTAAGAGACTAACGCCTCTGGAGCAGGACAGACATTCAAGTGAGCAGAGTTCCATGAGAAACCAGAGCTTATTCACTTCCAGTGCTTCCAGTGCTAGCCTTCCACCGGGCAGCAGGTCACAGGACCCGGCCTGCGGTGGGGCCCGGCTGCCTGGCCCGGGACCAAGCCTCAGAGCCCAGGAGAAGAGCCGGGGCAGGCAGTTCCACACACGCAGTCCTGGCATCCTGTCTAGGCCCAGCGCTGGCCCAGTGGGCGTCCTGGCTGACAGGGCCTCTGGTCTCCCCGTGCGCACTGCTGGTGCTTCTGTAAGCCGTCCCGTTTATCCTGGGATAAGTGTGAGGCGCCTGAGGTCGCACGCGTGAACACATTGCCACCACAGTTCACACACATGCACGTCCTCATGAGCACAGGGACGCCTGATGGGCCCCGTTTATCCTGGGATGAGTGTGAAGAGCCTGAGGTCGCACGCGTGGACACATTGCCACCACAGTTCACACACATGCACGTCCTCATGGACACAGGGACGCCTGATGGGCCCCGTTTATCCTGGGATAAGTGTGAGGCACCTGAGGTCGCACGCGTGAACACATTGCCACCACAGTTCACACACATGCACGTCCTCATGGACACAGGGACGCCTGATGGGCCCCGTTTATCCTGGGATGAGTGTGAAGAGCCTGAGGTCGCACGCGTGAACACATTGCCACCACAGTTCACACACATGCACGTCCTCATGAGCACAGGGACGCCTGATGGGCCCCGTTTGCCTCATGTCTGTGTGTCAAATGTTTAGCAAAGAGGATGCAGTGTTATGGAAACAGCAGCTTAAGATGCAGTCACGCTGGCCTGAGGACATGGTTTTGTGTCTTTATGTTTAGCTTCTTTTATTTTTAGTAACAACACTGGTATACACACACATTCCTTCTCTCACTCACTGTCTTTCCTCTCTCTCTCTCTCTCTCTCTCTCTCTCTCTCTCTCTCTCTCTCTCTCTCTCACACACACACACACACACACACACACACACACACAGAAATGCCACCCGAACCCCCCGAACCCCTTGTCCTCACATTCTGGATAGTGTCGACTGTGTTGTGTTCAGCTCTCTGTAGGGCTGTGTCTGTTAACTAGGAGGGAAGTACAGTCTCTCAGCTGTGTCTTTGTGAGTGTGTGTGTGTGTGTGTGTGTTTACCAACACCCCATGCCTGGCCTTGGCTGTGTGATCTGGGAGAGTGGGTTCTGTGGAGAGTTCCAGAATAGGAGAAGCCAGGCCAGGATTGGCTGTCTATGCAGTCAACACGGTAGAGCCCCAGCCTGCGGCCTCACACCGACTGTCCAGGCTTGGCTCCAAGCACTGCATGAGCACTGGCAGGAGAGCGATCTGTAGTCGGCTTTCCCCTGCCTGGGGTTCCGGCTTTGAGAGTGTCTGAGGGTAAATGAGAGTCCCGGGGTGAGTGTGAGACCTGGGGTGAGCATGAGTCCAGGGGTAAGCGTGAGTCCAGGAGTGAGTGTGAGTACAGGGGTGAGTGTGAGTCCAGGGGTGAGTGTGCATCCAGGGGTGAGTGTGAGTGTAGGGGTGAGCGTGAGTGTAAGGGTGAGTGTGAGTGCAGGGGTGAGTGTGAGTCCAGGGGTGAGTATGAGCGCAGGAGTGAGTGTGAGTGCAGGGATGAATGTGAGTCAGGGGTGAGTGTGCGTCCAGGTGTGAGTGTGAGTGCAGGGGTGAGTGTGAGTGCAGGAGTGAGCGTGAGTCAGGGGTGAGTCTGAGTTCCGGAGTGAGCGTGAGTCCAGGAGTGAGTGTGAGTGCAGGGATGAGTGTGAGTGCAGGGGTGAGTGTGAGTCAGGGGTGAGTGTGAGTCCATGGGTGAGTGTGAGTCCAGGGGTGAGTGTGAGTGCAGGGGTGAGTGTGAGTCCAGGAGTGAGTGTGAGTGCAGGAGTGAGCATGAGTCCAGGAGTGAGCGTGTGTCCTGGTGAGCGTGAGTGCAGGGGTGAGCGTGAGTCCGGGGCGAGCATGAGTGCAGGGGTGAGTGTGAGTCAGGGGTGAGCGTGAGTCCAGGGGTGAGCGTGAGTGCAGGGGTGAGCGTGAGTCAGGGGTGAGCGTGCGTCCGGGTGAGCATGAGTCCAGGGGTGAGTGTGCGTCCAGGGGTTTGCTTGAGTCGCGGGTGAGCGTGCATGGAATGTGATCTGCCGCCCCTGCCCTCTGGCTGCACCCACTGTGGGGAGAAGGCTCGGGGTGGCCCTACTGGGTGGCAGAGTGGAGGAGGGCAGGACCTGGGCCTGGTGTGCTCGGAGGTCACCGAGCGGGTTGCCCTGCTCTTCTCTGGGCTCCTCTGCACCCTGGCCTTGGCACCCTGAGGCTGCCTGGCTCTGGCCCAGGCCCCCCCCTCTCTGCCCCCAGCCTGGCGCTCAGGAGCGGCTCTGCTCCTCAGGGTGGGGCCTGCGGTTGCCCCACCCCTAGAGGAAAGACCCACGACCTGGGGCGGAGGCTGCAAAGTCAGCTTGTGATCTGGTCTTGGGTTCAGCAGGTAGCACTGATGACCCTACCACACGCACACCAGCTGCACTTGGGCACACGCACACCAGCTGCACTCGGGCACACGCACACCAGCTGCACTCGGGCACACGCACACCAGCTGCACTCGGGCACACGCACACCAGCTGCACTCGGGCACACACAGACGTCCCCCAGTACCGGGCACTGATACCCACTCTCCACCAACACGGAGACAAGCGTGCACCTGCACTCGTGCAGACAGAAACTGAGACTCACACTGTGCCATGCATATTCACGCATGCTCACGCCCAGCGGCACAGCACAAACACACACACACACACACACACACACCAGCATATACACCCAGTGTAGACAGGAACCCTGCACACTTCCTTCACAGAAGGCAATGAATTCCTTCATGCCCACGGGCACATCGATGAACACGCATGCACATGCTCACGTGTGTGTATGTGACACTCACATGTACACCCTCACGCTCCCATACTTGGCCGCACTCTGCTAGGCACTCTGGGAGGGTCCCTGTGCCACCGGGAACGGACAGGACCACCGGAGAGTGCGGCTGTCTACACAGCCTCCTTCCCACGCGAGGCCAGGCATTCAGGGGCCTCGCTCGTCACACCCCTCCAGGGACGACTCACTGTGACACTGGAGCCTATCCGCTTGAATAGCGACTCCGCGTTGCGTGAGGTGGTGGGTTTTGACACGGGGACTGGAATCCTCCAGACGGCATGCAGAGAGCCCTTGGCGATCGGGGTGGCGGGCGCGTGGATGGTCCCCCGTGTGAGACGTGCCATCAGCAGGCCTGGATGACGCCTGCGTGCTGGCACCTGCGTTCAGAGCGTATGACTGTCTTCCATGCGAGGGCCCTGGGTGTGGGCATCGCCATGCCAAGTGCTTTTCAAATGCCACCTTGCTGTGGTAAGGACACTGGCAGGATGAAGGTGACCATCAGTGAGGTTCAGGTCTGGGCTCTGGTCAGGCCGTCCCCAAGAAGCCGTGAGGAAGCCAGGGGGCCGGAGGGCCAGGAGAGAAACTGCAGCCACGTGCTACGCCAACAGGGCTTCCGTCAATCGTCGACTCACGTGCAGGGTTGGTCCCGCCAGAGCGGAAGCGTTTGCATGCGGGTGAAGTCGGCCGTGGAGGAGCACATCAGAATGTGTCTTCCTGCTAAGTGGCACGTGGTGGCAGTACGCTTGGAAACATGGTTGCGTCTCCTTCCCTTTTGTTTAGAGGACAGCAAACCGAATGAATATCATAACAAAACAAACAGAAGGCCACTGACCCAGGCAAGCGACCACACTCACAGGACGCCGCTCCTCCTCGCCGGTCCACACCCTCGAAGCTCCTGGAAAGCTGGCCCCCCCTCCCCGCGGCCAGCCCAGGCCAGCTGACGGGTCAGCCACTGTGGAAGGCCCCGAGCTGCGCTGCAGGCCTACAAGCAGGACTTCTGATGTGAGCTTTAGTTTCTAGGTGCCAGCTTATGGAAACATGGTGGACATGTTGCTATGATAACCCTCGGGCCGGAGTGTGTTATAGAGGAAACGTCACTATTCAGGCTGAGCAGAACCAAGCGTCCTGAGTCCTGTCTGGCCCTTTTCTGTGATCCATGTCCGCCTTGCCGCCATCTTGTCTTCTCTAACATCTGTGGTCAACCCTGGGTGCCGTCTGGTGAGCCCGCGGTCACATCCTAGCCCATGCCTGGCAGCTGGCGCCGTGCAGGCGCCCTGTGGTGTCCGCTGAGGGCCAAAGGACACCAGGCCTCCCGCCACAGCCGCAGGGGAGTAGGGACGCCCGGTGCGGGTGACGCAGGGGCCGGCCGATGCCAGGTCGTGAGCTCAGGGCCTGCTGCCTTCTTCCTGACACTCGTTTTCAGCCGTCAACTCCCCTGGGGTTGGCAAGGTAAGAAGCTGACACCACAGAGTCACCAGAACACAGACGCGCGAGAACCCCAGAGAACACAGCTGGGATTTGTTTTTCTGTGCATCACACTATGTCACAAAACGCCACACCACACCATGAAACACAGCACCACATAACCCGGCAAAACTTCACACCGCAGAGAACTCTGCCCTGGGCACAATGCCAGGGCATTGCACCACACCGCGCTGAGCCACGTAACAATATGACAGAGAGCACTGCCTTACCACACTGCACCCAGAGAATCACAAAACACCCTCACACCACGCCAGTGCCCTGCCACACAACGTACAACTAGCCATCACACAGCACACAACACTCGCAGGAAACCACCCACATGCCAGAACCAGCGCCATTCTCATCCGACCGCACCACACAATGCCGTAATACTCCACACCAAACCTCACCGAAGAACCAGAAACACTACCCGGTGCAACCACACTCACCACACGGTGCCCACGCTACAGCCCAGGCCACGCCTCAGGCCCCGCACCCCCACCCCGCTTCCTCCTGGTGGCTTCTACCTGCGAGCAAACGCTGGGACCACCAGGGCGGTGGCGACAATCTCCCCAGCTGGAGGCAGAAACAAGTATTTGTTTGGACAATTTGCATCCGCTCCTTCGAGCTACTTCAAACTGGATGAAAGGGAGCGCTGTATAATATACACAGAAACTCCTGTGACCGGCACAGTTTTAAAATATTTACACCACACACAAACAACGCCAAGGAACCTCCCTCCAAGTCCTCTACTGACTTAGTAAACACAGCCCCATCGTGCAGCCTTTGTCCTGGTTGTGTATAACAAGTTACTGATGACAGTAGATTAAAGTCTGGAGCGCGAGCTCAGCCTCTCTGAACCACACACCGTGGCTTGGCTTCCCTGGCAGAGGCAGCGAGCACACGCTCGCTTCATCTGGGGAGGGGCTGCTCAGGCTTAGGAACCAGGGCTTACCAGGGAGATGGTGTCTGCTTTTCCAGCGTGTAGGCCAAGTGCCGAGTCCTTCAACATCTTGGACTCCTGGGTGCCTGGCGAAATCAGCCTCTATCTGGCCCTGTGCGTGACTTCAGGGCCCAGAGGAAACGCAGGAACGAATGCAATGGCTCTTTCCTTCTTCTCCACTCTGTCCTACCTCGGGGCTGCCACATGTCCCTCATCCTCAATGCCAGTACCTCCCAAAGTGAAGGAAAACAACGGCGTCGTCCCTGGGAACTGACCCTGGTCCGTGACAGCGTCATTTCTCTGTGGAAGTAGAGGAGGCCCTCGGCCACAGGGGAGCAGAACAGCTCACAGCAATGCCACGGCAACAGCCCATCGCCTGTGCTTTAGGCTCTTAGGTGCCCAGACAAGGCCTCACATATCTTCACCAGGTCTCAAAGTGCTGTGACCCAGCACTGTTGAAGGACAGGGCCCGGAAGAGAGGTGGAAGGAGCATGCATGCAGAGCCAAAGGGGCCTGCTTCAGCCGTGTCCACGGGATACTGGCCACTCTGAAACACGGCTCCCTGGGCACAGGGACTGTCACAGAAGACTGTCAGCCCGTCGCCTCGGAGGCCGGCCGGTGATGAGTGCCTGGGGGGTATGCTGGGAGAGCTGGGCTGCAATCCTGTGGCAGGTTCCTGCCTGGACCTGATGGACCATGGCCCAAAGCTGCCACAGTTCTCACGGGCCACCACCTGTCTCTTTTCTTCCAGGAATATCTGGCCTCGTTTGGTCCCTCTTGGTGGCATTGTCATCCGAGGAGCCCTCTGCTCCCCATATTAAAAGTTCCATTCAAACGCAAAGACAAAAAGTAATATTTCAGTAAGTGAATTTCTTCCTTCCATTCTCTGAGTTCAAGGGCACAGCCAGGAGCTTCCCGCCCCGGCTCTCTCCTGCCGCTGGGACTCGGGCCTACTCAGACTCCTGCGCCTTTTCTACTGCGGCGGCATCCATGAGCTCCTTCCTGCTTTATCTCTACCGAAGGCAGCTTGAAGAAAAGAAGTTGGGGTCCCTGCTCCTGTGTTTGCTTGTATATGCTGGAGAAAATCAGGGTGTCTCTGTCGAAATATTAGCATCCATTATCCACTAACTTGTAGGCCAATTTGAAGCAGGGGACGGGATTCCTCGCAGACCTGGGAAAAGACTCGCTGCTCACGCGGCTCAGGCAAGCCCATTTCTGACGCGTATTCCAGCTCCAGGAGGTCTTACTGGACATGGATCTCAGCACCAAGACCTGGGTTACCCTTCGCACCCTTCCAACCTCCCGTTTCGTAGTTTTAGAAAAGTGATTGGTTTCATAAAAACCAAACAAGCTTTCTCTGCTAACTGGCCTTGGGCTTTGTGAGATGCTCCCTGCTCCTTATCAGGTCTGGAGGATTCTTTGTCATGGCTTCCTCCCCAGAGCCATTCTGGCCTCATCTTCAGTGTGTGACAAGGAGGACCCCAGCGAGGGCCATGGTGGGGACTACAGTAAGAAGCACGACGAGGACCAGGCCGTCCCCAGGGAAGATGGTTCTCACCCTGAGCCATGCCCTGGCCGCACCCGCTGCGGAAAGCAGGGGCTGGCGGTGAGTGTGCCTCTTTATTCCCGCATCCCGGCACCTGCAGCTGGCACTTGGCACAAAACAGGTGATGACTAAATGCTTTGAGTATTGATTGATTGATTGCACAAATGAACGACAAAGTGGCCAAGTGGCTGAGCTTTTAACCTGCCACCTGGAGGAGCGGCAGTGTCTTTCGTGGTTTTGTTCTTGAAGAAGTGGGCTGAGATGTCTACACTGCACTCTTTCCTTTAGCTCCTCTTTGAGCTTCCAACTGAATTCCTGGACTGAGCTCTTCAATTTTTTTTTGCCAGTCCTGGGCTTGAGCTCAGGGCCTGAGCACTGTCCTTGGACTTTCTCAAGGCTAGAGCTCTACCACTTGAGCCTCAGCACCACTCCTGGCTTTTTTCTATGTATGTGGTACCGAGGAATTGAACCTGGGTCTTCGTGCATGCTAGGCAAGCACTCTACCACTAGGCTAAACTCCTGGCCTGAGCTCTTCAATTCTGAGGTTTAAAAAAAATCAGTTATCTATGCCATGATCTATCTAATCACCAATATCTATCATTTACATATTATTTTTCTATCTGTCATATATTGTCGGTCCTCTGTTTCTATGTTGCATGTCTAGCCTTTGCTTATCATTACATTGTCTGTCTGCTGCTTCTGATTTATTGACGACGACCATTATCACCTACTCACCACATCTTTCTGTGGACCACAGATGACACCTGCCCCTGCCCCGCCAGGAAGGGGGTTTCCCACTCGCTAATCCTCATAACAGAGGCACAAGTCACGATCAGTGCTGGTTCTCCGACATCTTAAGGACTGTTGTTCACAAGCAAGGATCTGTTGCAGACCTGCCCCAGTGGATTCAGCAAGAATGGAGGCTGGAAGGCAGAGTAACTTCTGAGCTCGGCCGGCTCCAGGGTGGACACATGTTTTCAGGCAGAAGCTGGGGCTGGGGTGGGGGTGGTGGCGGGGAAAGTGTGTGTTAGCATTTTATCTTATAATCAGTGTGACCAGAGTGCAGGAAAGCTGTGCCCAGATGACCTGATGGCAGGGCCTGAGGCTGGTACATTTGCAGTGTATCCCATGCCCTGAGCGAGCTGGTGCCCGCGCTTGTGGCAGAGCTAGCCACTTCCTCCTGAGTCTCCCATCTGTGAGGAAGGGGAGGCATCTTTCATTCGTGGCAGGCTGAGCTTTCTGGAGACAGGCAAATGCTGGCCTGCCAAGTCGGAGCGGTTGCCGGTCCTGGCCTGTATCCAGCTCAATCACCTGGTGGAATCATTTCTGGAAGCCAGAGCTTCCTGTCCTCAGCCCTCTGAGGCCGGAGGCCCCGGAGGACATGCTGTGGTTTTCCAGCCCCTGATAAAGAAGAGCTAACAATGGAGGGAAATGCTGCCCTGACCTGCTTTCTTCCCTCATTATCACTGAAAAAACACACTCCCTGGAAGCTGGTGCTATCTTTCAGAAGCTGCTGCCCAAGTTGAGGCAGGGGACTTGGATCGGGTCTTTGCCCAGACCCAGCTCATGGGACTCAGCGCCCCCTCAAAGGAACCCACGTGGTCAGTCCACGGGCACAGGGCAGGGGAGGGCTGTGCCCAGAGGAGGCCATGCAATCTCCTACAAGGGTCCGCATAGGATGAGGACAGGATGCCCGGCTTTCTGGACACTGCACCGAGATCAGCAGGCTCAGAAAAAGTAATTGCCGAGTGAGTGAGTGAGTGAGTGAGTGAGCAAATAAGTAGGTGGATGGGTGAGCAAGTGGGTGAGTGACCCGGCCAGTGGACCGGCCAGTAAGGGGGGCATGCACGACGGTGGGCCTGGATCAGCCGAGGCAGCAGGGCCGGGGGTGCGTGTGAAGGAGGGCCCGGCCTGCTGCCACAGGGAGAGGGCAGGGGCTCCCTCGTGACCGCCCCAGGAAGGACGGGGGATCCCAAGCGCTCCTGGACACACAGGCAGGGACACACACCACGGGCTTCACACATGGTGCTTGGTGCATGCACAGCAGCAGGCCAGCCCTGCTTTCAGAGTTGTGTGCTCCCGCCTGGGCTGCACGCGTGTCCATGTCATGTGCTCTCACCAGGGCTGCATGCGTGTCCATGTCATGTGCTCTCACCAGGGCTGCACTCCTGTCCATGTCATGTGCTCTCACCAGGGCTGCACTCATGTCCATGTCATGTGCTCTCACCAGGGCTGCACTCATGTCCATGTCATGTGCTCTCACCAGGGCTGCACGCGTGTCCATGTCATGTGCTCTCACCAGGGCTGCACTCCTGTCCATGTCATGTGCTCTCACCAGGGCTGCACTCATGTCCATGTCATGTGCTCTCACCAGGGCTGCACGCATGTCCATGTCATGTGCTCTCACCAGGGCTGCACGCGTGTCCATGTCATGTGCTCTCACCAGGGCTGCACGCGTGTCCATGTCATGTGCTCTCATCAGGGCTGCACGCGTGTCCATGTCATGTGCTCTCACCAGGGCTGCACGCGTGTCCATGTCATGTGCTCTCACCAGGGCTGCATGCATGTTCATGTCATGTGCTCTCACCAGGGCTGCACGTGTGTCCATGTCATGTGCTCTCACCAGGTCTGCATGCGTGTCCATGTCATGTGCTCTCACCAGGGCTGCACGTGTGTCCATGTCATGTGCTCTCACCAGGGCTGCATGCGTGTCCATGTCATGTGCTCTCACCAGGGCTGCACGTGTGTCCATGTCATGTGCTCTCACCAGGGCTGCACGTGTGTCCATGTCATGTGCTCTCATCAGGCTGCATGTGTGTCCATGTCATGTGCTCTCACCAGGGCTGTACGCGTGTCCATGTCATGTGCTCTCACCAGGGCTGCACGCGTGTTCATGTCATGTGCTCTCACCAGGGCTGCACTCGTGTCCATGTCATGTGCTCTCACCAGGGCTGCATGCGTGTCCATGTCATGTGCTCTCACCAGGCTGCATGTGTGTCCATGTCATGTGCTCTCACCAGGCTGCATGTGTGTCCATGTCATGTGCTCTCACCAGGCTGCATGTGTGTCCATGTCATGTGCTCTCACCAGGGCTGCACTCGTGTCCATGTCATGTGCTCTCACCAGGGCTGCATGCGTGTCCATGTCATGTGCTCTCACCAGGGCTCCATGCGTGTCCATGTCATGTGCTCTCACCAGGGCTGCATGCGTATCCATGTCATGTGCTCTCACCAGGCTGCATGCGTGTCCATGTCATGTGCTCTCACCAGGGCTGCATGTGTGTCCATGTCATGTGCTCTCACCAGGCTCCATGTGTGTCCATGTCATGTGCTCTCACCAGGCTGCATGCGTGTCCATGTCATGTGCTCTCACCAGGCTGCATGTGTGTCCATGTCATGTGCTCTCACCAGGGCTGCATGCTTGTCCATGTCATGTGCTCTCACCAGGCTGCATGTGTGTCCATGTCATGTGCTCTCACCAGGCTGCATGTGTGTCCATGTCATGTGCTCTCACCAGGGCTGCATGCGTGTCCATGTCATGTGCTCTCACCAGGGCTGCACTCATGTCCATGTCATGTGCTCTCACCAGGGCTGTACGCGTGTCCATGTCATGTGCTCTCACCAGGGCTGCACTCATGTCCATGTCATGTGCTCTCACCAGGGCTGCACGCGTGTTCATGTCATGTGCTCTCACCAGGGCTGCATGTGTGTCCATGTCATGTGCTCTCACCAGGGCTGCATGTGTGTCCATGTCATGTGCTCTCACCAGGGCTTCATGCATGTTCATGTCATGTGCTGTCACCAGGGCTGCACGCGTGTCCATGTCATGTGCTGTCACCAGGGCTGCATGTGTGTCCATGTCATGTGCTCTCACCAGGGCTGCATGCGTGTCCATGTCATGTGCTCTCACCAGGGCTGCACTCATGTCCATGTCATGTGCTCTCACCAGGGCTGCACTCATGTCCATGTCATGTGCTCTCACCAGGGCTGCATGCGTGTTCATGTCATGTGCTCTCACCAGGGCTGCACTCATGTCCATGTCATGTGCTCTCACCAGGGCTGCATGTGTGTCCATGTCATGTGCTCTCACCAGGGCTGCACGCATGTCCATGTCATGTGCTCTCACCAGGGCTGCATGCATGTTCATGTCATGTGCTCTCACCAGGGCTGCACGTGTGTCCATGTCATGTGCTCTCACCAGGGCTGCACGCGTGTCCATGTCATGTGCTCTCACCAGGGCTGCATGTGTGTCCATGTCATGTGCTCTCATCAGGCTGCATGCGTGTCCATGTCATGTGCTCTCACCAGGCTGCATGTGTGTCCATGTCATGTGCTCTCACCAGGGCTGCATGCGTGTCCATGTCATGTGCTCTCACCAGGCTGCATGTGTGTCCATGTCATGTGCTCTCACCAGGGCTGCACTCATGTTCATGTCATGTGCTCTCACCAGGGCTGCATGTGTGTCCATGTCATGTGCTCTCACCAGGCTGCATGCATGTCCATGTCATGTGCTCTCACCAGGGCTGCATGCGTGTCCATGTCATGTGCTCTCACCAGGCTGCATGCATGTCCATGTCATGTGCTCTCACCAGGGCTGCATGCATGTCCATGTCATGTGCTCTCACCAGGGCTGCATGCGTGTCCATGTCATGTGCTCTCACCAGGGCTGCACGCGTGTCCATGTCATGTGCTCTCACCAGGGCTGCATGTGTGTCCATGTCATGTGCTCTCACCAGGGCTTCATGCATGTTCATGTCATGTGCTCTCACCAGGGCTGCATGCGTGTCCATGTCATGTGCTCTCACCAGGCTGCATGCGTGTCCATGTCATGTGCTCTCACCAGGGCTGCACGCGTGTCCATGTCATGTGCTCTCACCAGGGCTGCACGTGTGTCCATGTCATGTGCTCTCATCAGGCTGCATGTGTGTCCATGTCATGTGCTCTCACCAGGCTGCACGCGTGTCCATGTCATGTGCTCTCACCAGGGCTGCATGTGTGTCCATGTCATGTGCTCTCACCAGGGCTGCATGCGTGTCCATGTCATGTGCTCTCACCAGGGCTGCACTCATGTCCATGTCATGTGCTCTCACCAGGCTGCATGTGTGTCCATGTCATGTGCTCTCATCATGCTGCATGTGTGTCCATGTCATGTGCTCTCACCAGGGCTGCATGTGTGTTCATGTCATGTGCTCTCACTAGGGCTGCATGCATGTCCATGTCATGTGCTCTCACCAGGCTGCATGTGTGTCCATGTCATGTGCTCTCACCAGGGCTGCACGCGTGTCCATGTCATGTGCTCTCACCGGGGCTGCATGTGTGTTCACGTCATGTGCTCTCACTAGGGCTGCATGCATGTCCATGTCATGTGC
Organism: Megascapheus bottae; assembly: GCA_024803745.1. Lineage (NCBI taxonomy): Eukaryota > Metazoa > Chordata > Mammalia > Rodentia > Geomyidae > Megascapheus > Megascapheus bottae. The sequence goes on along the minus strand of JANJXV010000004.1, from coordinate 469,083 downwards.
TCTCACCAGGGCTGCATGCGTGTCCATGTCATGTGCTCTCACCAGGGCTGCACGCGTGTCCATGTCATGTGCTCTCACCAGGCTGCATGTGTGTCCATGTCATGTGCTCTCACCAGGGCTGCATGCGTGTCCATGTCATGTGCTCTCACCAGGGCTGCACGCGTGTCCATATCATGTGCTCTCACCAGGGCTGTACTCATGTCCATGTCATGTGCTCTCACCAGGGCTGCACGTGTGTCCATGTCATGTGCTCTCACCAGGGCTGCATGTGTGTCCATGTCATGTGCTCTCATCAGGCTGCATGCGTGTCCATGTCATGTGCTCTCACCAGGCTGCACGTGTGTCCATGTCATGTGCTCTCACCAGGGCTGCACGTGTGTCCATGTCATGTGCTCTCACCAGGGCTGCATGCGTGTCCATGTCATGTGCTCTCACCAGGGCTGCACGCGTGTTCATGTCATGTGCTCTCACCAGGGCTGCATGAGTGTCCATGTCATGTGCTCTCACCAGGGCTGCATGCGTGTCCATGTCATGTGCTCTCACCAGGGCTGCATGCGTGTCCATGTCATGTGCTCTCACCAGGCTGCATGCATGTTCATGTCATGTGCTCTCACCAGGGCTGCATGTGTGTCCATGTCATGTGCTCTCACCAGGGCTGCATGTGTGTCCATGTCATGTGCTCTCACCAGGGCTTCATGCATGTTCATGTCATGTGCTCTCACCAGGGCTGCATGCGTGTCCATGTCATGTGCTCTCACCAGGCTGCATGCGTGTCCATGTCATGTGCTCTCACCAGGCTGCATGCATGTCCATGTCATGTGCTCTCACCAGGCTGCATGCGTGTCCATGTCATGTGCTCTCACCAGGCTGCATGCGTGTCCATGTCATGTGCTCTCACCAGGGCTGCACGTGTGTCCATGTCATGTGCTCTCACCAGGGCTGCACGCGTGTCCATGTCATGTGCTCTCACCAGGGCTGCATGCGTGTCCATGTCATGTGCTCTCACCAGGCTGCATGCGTGTCCATGTCATGTGCTCTCACCAGGGCTGCATGTGTGTCCATGTCATGTGCTCTCACCAGGGCTGCACGTGTATCCATGTCATGTGCTCTCACCAGGGCTGCACGCGTGTCCATGTCATGTGCTCTCACCAGGGCTGCATGTGTGTCCATGTCATGTGCTCTCACCAGGGCTGCACGTGTGTCCATGTCATGTGCTCTCACCAGGGCTGCATGCGTGTCCATGTCATGTGCTCTCACCAGGGCTGCATGTGTGTCCATGTCATGTGCTCTCACCAGGCTGCATGCGTGTCCATGTCATGTGCTCTCACCAGGGCTGCACTCATGTCCATGTCATGTGCTCTCACCAGGGCTGCACGCGTGTCCATGTCATGTGCTCTCACCAGGGCTGCACGCGTGTCCATGTCATGTGCTCTCACCAGGGCTGCACGCATGTCCATGTCATGTGCTCTCACCAGGGCTGTACGCGTGTCCATGTCATGTGCTCTCACCAGGGCTGCATGCATGTTCATGTCATGTGCTCTCACCAGGGCTGCACGCGTGTCCATGTCATGTGCTCTCACCAGGCTGCATGCGTGTCCATGTCATGTGCTCTCACCAGGCTGCATGAATGTCCATGTCATGTGCTCTCACCAGGCTGCATGTGTGTCCATGTCATGTGCTCCCGCCTGGGCTGCTCGCATGTCTGTGTCTTGTGCTGTCACCAGGCTGCACGCGTATCTGCTGTGTGCTCCTGCCAGGGCTGCAGATGTGTTTGTGTCTCATGCTGTCACCAGGGCTGCACACATGTATGTATCGTGTGCCCTCACCAGGACTGTAGGTGTGTTTGTGTCTCATGCTGTCACCAGGCTGCACGCATGTCTGTGCCGTGTGCCCCCACTAAGGCTGCAGTTCCCTTGCAGCAGGGAAGCCACCTGAGCACCTGAGCACAGGTGTGCAGGCGCCCACAGTTCACAAGGGCTCTGTCACCCCTCCAACAGGCAGGTCGGACCTCTCCCCTGCTCATGCCAGGCCCAGGGCCCCCAGGCCCCCAGGTCAGCTCCCTTTTCGTCGGGGTCATTGTCCCTGTGTTTAGGCTGTCCTGCAGACATCTGTGCTGCTGAAGGAGCAGGACCAGCCCTGCGGTCTCCATACCATGCAGGGTGACGGGCCCTGGCCAGTGCAGGAAGGAGCAGTCCATGGGGTCCCCGTCCTCTCTGTGCAGGGGTGGTGGACGTAGGTCTGGAGCGCAAGGCGTGGGGATGCCGACGTGCTGGCTGCCTGGCCTGGGCGCAGGACACACCGGGAAGGAACCTCGGGCAGGCCCGCCCTGGATGCAGGCCGTCCACCGAGGCGGGGTCAGCCGTGCTGAGTAAGCAGAGGGCGGGGTGGGCCCCTGCACACACCACGGCCGGCACCGGTGACTCAGCGTGTGCGTATTCATGAGCAGCAGAGGTCGACGAGCAGTTTACCTTGGGGTGAACCCAAGACAAACACACTTTGATGTCATCAGCCTCTGACTCAGCCCCTGGCCACTCCAGTACTGACCAGAGGAAAAGCATTGAAAAGTAGCCAGCGGAAAAGTGTGCGAGGGCGGGGGGGGCTGGCGGTCCACCCGGGAGGGGCTGCAGCCCTGCACGGGGCCTCCTCAGACGGCGATGAAGACAGGGTGGGGGGGGCTGGCGGTCCACCCGGGAGGGGCTGCAGCCCTGCACGGGGCCTCCTCAGACGGCGATGAAGACAGGGTGGGGGCCCGAGAAGAGGACAGCGCGGGCTCTGGTGACAGGAGTGGGTTAGCAGGTAACTGACTCTCATGTTACACAGTGAGGACCAGTCCTCCTTGTCCACCCCTCCTTGTCCACCCCTCTAGTCCTGCCGTCCTCTCCCCTGGGGTCCTGTCCGCTGTCCTCTTCCTCCAGTAGTCTGGACGTGCACCTCGTCTCTGTGGCACACAGTGCCCTGAAATCAGTGGGCAGCCCTGGATCCTTTCCTGTCTGCTGGACTGGGTTGGATTTTTTTTGTTTCCTCTGTGCGTGTGCCTGCTAGCATGTGCTTGTGTGTGCTGGCCTGTGCTTGTGTGTGCTACCGTGTGCTGGCATGTGCTGGTATGTGGTTGCATGTACTGGCATGTGCTGGCGTGTGCACACAGGCGTGTGCTGGCACGTGCTGGCATGTGGTTGCATGTACTGGTATGTGCTGGCATGTGCTGGCGTGTGCACACAGGCATGTGGGGCACTGCAGCTTGAGCCCAGGCCCTCACATTTCCTTAGATGTTTTCAGGAGTCTGGCGTGGGCTCCAGGCTGAGGGTGGACTGGTTTCCTCTCCGGCCTCGGGGTGGCGGGATGGAGATGTGTGCTCTCCCCCATGGCTCATCATACCTGTTCTGTGCCGGCTGCTTTGCCAGAGTCTCTGTTCCTTCCCTGACATGGACCTGGAGTCAGATTTGCCTCGTTCAGGTTTCTCGTGTTGCTGAATGACAGGCATGTGCCACGCACCCCTCTTCTCTCCACTGAGACTCCGTCTGTGCCATCCATGTGAAAGTATGTGGAGCTGTGCGTGTGTGTGTGAGTGTGAGTGTGAGTGTGTCACACGAAGAGGGACACAGTGATGTCACTCTACTCAACCAGAGGCTATGGGCCTTTTTTTTTTTTTTTGCCAGTCCTGGGCCTGGGCTCGGGGCCTGAGCACTGTCCTTGGCCTTTCTCAAGGCTAGAGCTCCACCACTCGAGCCTCAGCACCACTTCCAGCTTTTATCTTTTATTCTATGTATGTGCTACCCAGGAATTGAACCCGGGTCTTCGTGCATGCGAGGCAAGCACTTTAACCACTAGGCCAACCTCCTGGCCCAGCTATGGGCCTTTTAAAGATTAGAATAGTTCTAGAATGATTATACCAAGAGCACTTACAACCAGTCACCTACTAGAAAAGAACAAAGCTATGGCACTGTAGAGAAAAATAAACATGCAGCGAGTCAGCAGAGGGTTGTGGGCAGGCAGGCGGTCAGCAGGGTTGGGCCACGAGGGGCCAGTGCCAAGAAAATGGTAAAAGAAAATCATTGACTTTAAATCTTTACCTTAAGACGATTCAGAAAAGGAACTGTTGGAGCATGAATTCATGCTAGAATGTTCCAACCTTCACGCAGGCCTGAAGCCGAGCTCTGCTGAAGCCTCTGAGCAGGGCCTTCAGGGCTTTATTTCCTCTGCTGGCTCCTCAGCCTCCAGCCTCCTGCAGGGTGTCGGGAATGAGGTGTGCCTCCGTGCAGAGTGCCTGCCGAGCCAGCTGCAGACCCCAAGTTCAAACCCAGAAACTGTAAGACTATTTATATATATAAAAGCAAAACTTTTGTCCAGGCCCCAGCGCTGCGTCTGGATGAACACTGCAAACCTCCCCGAGGCACGAGAGTGTCATTCCACACGCGATGGGCTGCACTGAGGTGTCCCTGTCTGTGGATCCTCGGGCACACCCATGCACAAGGGCCTCGAGGACAGCCCACGCGAGCGAGGCCCCGTGGCGCCTGTGAGTGCAAATGCACATGGCTGCCTGGGGCTGTCCCTCAGTGGTGAGCATCCACCAGGCAAACGAGACCCCAGCGCCACTGTCCACTCTGGGGCCTCCCCTGGGGCCCTTGGCTGCCTCCCATGTGCATTTCGGACGGTTGTTACGTGCCAGCGGGGTGCTGCTCTTTGAAAGCCTCCATAGGCTGGTGTGTGTGTGTGTGTGTGTGTGTGTGTGTGTGTGTGTGTGTGTGTGTGTGTGGTGGCCTGTGTGCTTAACACATGTGTGTGTGCAAGACAGCTCCAGCCTGCTCCAGATATACCCACACCCCCACTCCTTACCTCTTTTACACACACACACACGCACACACACACACACACACACTCACCCCAGAGGCACAGATGTGCGTATCCCCACACTCCCTCACATACAGCACACACAAACGTACACATCGGAGATGCCATCACAGGTGGCTGTCTCCAGCCAGGACCAGCGGCTGGGAAAGCCAGGCACAGCCTGTCTGACTCATGACCCTGCACAGACGCTTGGGAAGAAGCGCCTCATTTCATGGGTCAGTCGTTTTCCAGTTAGGACTTTCTCTTGCACTGGTAAATCGATAGCCCTGTTAAAGATGCCTTCTCCTGGGAACTTTCCCTTCCTGTCATAGAGAAAGGGGAAGGGATGGATGACCCATCCCCACCTGGAGAGCACTGGGAGGGAGCACTCAGTCACAA
>JANJXV010000004.1:398857-458857 GCA_024803745.1 Megascapheus bottae | reverse complement strand
CCACCACCACCATCACCACCATCATCATCACCACCACCATCACCATCACCACCACCATCACCACCACCACCACCATCACCACCACCACCACCACCATCATCACCATCACCACCACCATCATCACCATCACCACCACCATCATCACCATCACCACCACCATCACCACCATCACGTCTACCAGCTTTGGGCATTTATATTTGATTCTATGTTAAGCACATCTAAGCTAACTCATGTAGTGTCTCTGAATCTCTGCAAAATGTTACTCTTCTTATTTATTGTTTCCACTTCCTAGATGACAAATTGGTAGTTTTGACAAGCCTGATGACTTTCTTACAATGAGAAATGAGAAGCAAAGTGGAGGTCAAGCTACCACGTGTGCTGAGCCGTCAGTACTCCAGTGCCATATCACTGCTGACCTAGACCTGTGTCTCTGCGGTGTGGGAGTCAGGACTGGAGGGTAGATTTATCTGGCTCCAGCATGCACAGCGTTGCCATCTGCTTTTCCTGTCTCATACAGCTGCTCCATATTGGAAGGCTTCGCAGCCCAAAGGTTGACAGGGCTCTAAGACACCTGTCACCTCTCACTGCCCCCGCGACCTTCATCCTTTTGCTGGCATCTACCAACGGAGAGAGGACTGCAGCCCAAGCCTGGGTCAGGCATGTTTGGGGATGTGGGCTGTAGGAAAGGAACAGCAGTGGTGAATACTGGTGAGAGCTGCTATGAAAGCGAATTATGCTGGCCAAAAGCCCGGGCCAGTCCCACACCCACACCGTGGTCTCCGTGGAAGGAGGCAATCCTGAGTTCCCAGAAAGCAGGCTTGGTGGGAACACTCTTATGCAGATGCTATTCAGACAACTGACAAAAGAGTTACTGCTACATTTTGTTAATATAATGACGGAAATGGTTAGCTACTGCTAAATTGACGGTCTGTTGCACCAAGTGTTACTTGGACCTGGGACAAGGGGTTTTCTTTTTTCAAAAATTGCCTTTGCAAGGTTGTATGAGGGGGTTTCAAGTCAACGTCTCCATGACTGATAGAAGGAGTCTGGATATCACTGTTACCCATTTTGTAGTTTCCCTCCATCTCCCCCAACCTCACTGGTCCCTCAATTTACATAGTTGCATTTTCATGCATATTATAATCTCATTTCCTTTCCCACGCCTCCTCTCTCCATTTGTGTTCTCTCTCCCCTGACCTCAACCTCTCCCTGACAACACCTGTTTCAGTTTCCTGGTATTTATTTTACGAGAGTGTAGTTCAGTTCTTCAAAGGAGTTACACTATTGTGTTTCCCTATATGTGTATATAAACATATACACGTATATGCATGTACGTGTATACGTATATAAATGCATACATATTTAGACCATTTCAACAAATGAGAGAAATCATTCACACGCTGAAGGGACACCCTTATTTATGTTACATCTAATAATCTGTCAGTTAATAGCTAAAGCACAACATACAATTTAAACTCCATCCCATCTGGGTGCCCAGGGCTCCTGCCTGTAATTCTAGGGACTCAGGAGACTGAGATCTGAGGACTGTGGTTCAAAGCCAGGCTGACCAGAGAAGTCCATGAGACTCATAACTGCAGCTACACACAAAATTACACACACACAACTGGCAGTGGAGTGGGGGCTCAAGAGGTAGAGCATTAGCCTTCAGCAATAAGGGTAAGAGACAGGGCCCAGGCCCTGAGTTCAAGCCCCAGGACAACCCCAAAATCCATCTCATATGTACCCTGGTTCATGACAATTATATATGGATAGCCTTAAACAGGCACAGAAACAATATAAGGCATGAGGAAAACTTCACACTGCTTGATGAATGAAAAGCTTCTAAGCAGAGCTTTCAGTGACGCACACCTTTTTATTTTGCCTGTCGGTCTTTCTTTACGGCTGCCTAACCCAGTCTCTGAGCACCATTGTCTTGTCTGGTACTACTGTCCCAGTGCCTGCCATGTGCAGAGAGTAAAGGAAGAAAGAGGGTTGAGGGCACTTTCTAGGTTTCTACTTGAGATTGGGCCAAGGCACATAGTACAAGCCACAGTGAGACCGGGGTACACTCAAATTACAGAAAACTTATACTCAAAGATGATAAGTTTATTTCTGTAGGGCGAAGAGTGCCAGGAGACAACAAATGGATAAAAGAAGGTGCAGGATGATCTGCACAAGTGAACATTCCAAGAGCCCAGAGGCAAACCACGTGGTGAGGCTGCAGGTTGTTCCAGAAGCAGAAACCACAACACTAGGACAGAGAGAGCCATGGGGACGGAGAAGACAACAGAAAGGCTGCGGAATTACACATGGGGGCTGAGGAGGTCAGGAGTGAAGAAACTGGACCACAGAGATGGAATCGTTCCAGTGAGCAAGAATGGGCAAAGAGGAACGAGACCCACAGGAGGGAAGCAGGACAGTCTAGGGACAGGAGGGACTCCGCTAAAGACAAAGCATCCAAGTGAAAACCAAGGACTTCTCCCAGGGGAGCACTGTCCCTCAGGAGTGAGAATGGAAGGTCTACAGTGAGAGGAAGAGTCAGAGTGAGGATGGATGGTGTACAGTGAGGAGGATGGTCAGGAGTGAGGATGGATGGTGTGCAGTGAGGAGGATGGTCAGGAGTGAGGATGGATGGTGTGTAGTGAGGAGGATGGTCAGGAGTGAGGATGGATGGTGTGCAGTGAGGAGGATGGTCAGGAGTGAGGATGGATGGTGTGCAGTGAGGAGGATGGTCAGGAGTGAGGATGGATGGTGTGTAGTGAGGAGGATGGTCAGGAGTAAGGATGGATGGTGTGTAGTGAGGAGGATGGTCAGGAGTGAGGATGGATGGTGTACAGTGAGGAGGATGGTCAGGAGTGAGGATGGATGGTGTGTAGTGAGGAGGATGGTCAGGAGTGAGGATGGATGGTGTGTAGTGAGGAGGATGGTCAGGAGTGAGGATGGATGGTGTGTAGTGAGGAGGATGGTCAGGAGTAAGGATGGATGGTGTGTAGTGAGGAGGATGGTCAGGAGTGAGGATGGATGGTGTGTAGTGAGGAGGATGGTCAGGAGTGAGGATGGATGGTGTGCAGTGAGGAGGATGGTCAGGAGTGAGGATGGATGGTGTGCAGTGAGGAGGATGGTCAGGAGTGAGGATGGATGGTGTGCAGTGAGGAGGATGGTCAGGAGTGAGGATGGATGGTGTGTAGTGAGGAGGATGGTCAGGAGTGAGGATGGATGGTGTGTAGTGAGGAGGATGGTCAGGAGTGAGGATGGATGGTGTGTAGTGAGGAGGATGGTCAGGAGTGAGGATGGATGGTGTACAGTGAGGAGGATGGTCAGGAGTGAGGATGGATGGTGTGTAGTGAGGAGGATGGTCAGGAGTGAGGATGGATGGTGTGTAGTGAGGAGGATGATCAGGAGTGAGGATGGATGGTGTGTAGTGAGGAGGATGGTCAGGAGTGAGGATGGATGGTGTGCAGTGAGGAGGATGGTCAGGAGTGAGGATGGATGGTGTGCAGTGAGGAGGATGGTCAGGAGTGAGGATGGATGGTGTGTAGTGAGGAGGATGGTCAGGAGTGAGGATGGATGGTGTGCAGTGAGGAGGATGGTCAGGAGTGAGGATGGATGGTGTACAGTGAGGAGGATGGTCAGGAGTGAGGATGGATGGTGTGTAGTGAGGAGGATGGTCAGGAGTGAGGATGGATGGTGTGTAGTGAGGAGGATGGTCAGGAGTGTGTAATGGGCGTGTGGAGGTGAGCAGTGACATTGTTTGTCCTCCAGCTGGAATGGATGCTGTCCATTTTGGCAGTGGTTGTTGTCTTTTTGCTGTGCTCTTTAGGGGTGTGGAGTGTGTTCTGGATGAATGAATGTCCCCGGGACCCTTCCCGGGCTGGCTGAGGTACCCGTGTTGTCTCCTGTGCATGGATGCCTGCTGTGAGGACGGAATGTCTACCATGAGAGAGGGAGAGCACGGAGGGAATGGAGAGGTCAGTCCTCCCCACAGCGTTCCCGGTGGTCAGTGGAGGGGTGAACTGTCAGCTGGGGTCACACAGAAGTGCAGCAAAGCCATGTCTGGCTGTGACTCCTCTGCCATGTGGACGTGTCTGGAATGTCGCGTGACTCATCTGCAGGGGTGGGAAGGTGGTTTCTGTGGTGCTGTGACTGCAAGCAGAGCAGACAGAGGCTGCCCTTGGGCCATGACCTGCCCTGTCCTTCCCCCTGAGCTGCAGCACGGCCCCTCCCCGTTGTTCCCTCTGCAGAGCCAGCTGGTCCCCTGGGTTCCCCTCTGTGCCAGGGCCAGGGAGTTAAAGCAAGGATGGACCTGCTTCTCTCCCCAGCCCTGCCTGTCCTCACGGAGGCTGAAGTAGCTCGTGTCTGGCTCTGTGACCTTCTCTCTTGCTTGGCCACGTCTCCACCCTGACCTTTCCTGGTACTTAGAGGTCCTGTGCTGTCTCTGAGCTCTGCTCTTCCAGTTCTGGCTGTGGAGCAGCGAGGCTCATTAGCAAAAAGCAACTGGTACTCTGCTTATTATTCTCTTCTAAAATCATTGTTGCATAGCTTTACCTGTTTCTTGCGAGTCTTTAATTCTTCACATTCCAGAGATGATTTAACTCTGAGTAGAGGTAAACTGGATTGGGTAATGGACATTTCCCTTCGATGTGGTCCCAAAGCTACAGGGTTTCCTGGCTCCCCCAGGGGCGGCTGGGAGGCCCTGGAGGACCCAGGCTTGCTTTGATTCACTGACTGGGTCTCAAGCCACCACCCCGGGCAGGAGAGCTCCACCCTCAGACAGGCCCTGAGCCAGCTGAGTTTATCACCTCCACAGTAAGCCAGACTGCCCGCTTGGTCCCAAACCGTTGTCTCATCAACCCTGCAAAACCTTGTCTGTTTTACTTCTTGGACAATGTAAGTTTCACAATGAAAGATTTCATGTCAGTTGACCTTCTTTAGGCATCTTGTTTCATTTATGGATATGGCAATTTTTATAGTAAGACTGAAAATTATCATTTCCTCTGCTTCTTTCAGTCTTAGTTTCTAAACTTTGCAGATTAAACTTAAATAAATACTTTGTACAAGAGAGTCAGATAAAGTTCTTGAGTATGCATTCAATCTATCAGCATAAACTTAATGTATTTGATTTTCTCGGGTACCTCAAACACTTAGCAAGGAAAAATTATAAATCTTATCAATAAAATCGTCCAAGCCATCAAACAGTAGTTACAAACAAACGGTTTGATTTAGTGACATGATTCCCAGACTTCCGTTTCCCTGGGGCTGACGTGTTGAGAGGACACCCCAGCGGGCGTCCTGAGCCCTGGGGGAAGTGGGTGCCTTTCTGGCCACGACTCTCCTACAGCTCACAAAACACCATTCCAGATGGGCCAAATGCCCCTGAGACCCCACAAGATTGCAGCCTGGCTGAGATCTGAGACACAGCGGCCCAGGGCTGGGAGTGACACCCCATGAGCTTACAGCCTGGCTGAGATCTGAGACACAGCGGCCCAGGGCTGGGAGTGACACCCCATGAGCTTACAGCCTGGCTGAGATCTGAGTGAGCTCACGCCAAAGTCTTGGTTTCCCAGGCCCCTCACCGGGAGGAGCAGGTGGTCTGCTATTCGTGGGATACCCTGACATCCCCAGAACCCGGGTGTGAGGGATCCCCCAGATGTCCACTCAAAACAACAGCGGCGCCAAGCCAAGGAGTAGGTGTCTGGACCAGTTCTACTAACTCCAGTCCTCTGTGTCTAATGGCTCTGGATGGCTCTGGAGGGCTTACTGAGTAGATCTATCCATTTTCTTACCAGTATTTGCAGCGTCTGTGGGAATGGTGACCCGGGGTCACTGCAGGCCAGGCCCTTGGTCTCAGAAGGAGAGGAGTTTGAGTTTCCGGAACGTTGAAAGCAGCAGAGCCTGGGTGCCTGTGGGATGGAGGTTCCTCTGGGCCCCGGCTCCATCCCTGGCCCTCCCCACGGTGGGGCCCCAGTGTGACCTGTAATCAGCTTCTCCTCCTGCAAGGTTATTTTTCTCAGTATTTTTCCAGGCCAATAAAAAGCTGACTAATAAAGGTTGAAGAATTGCAGCACAGAGAGAAGCCATCTCTGTCTTCATGGACTTTTTCACCATGACTTTTGGGGGATGCTCCTGGCGGAGCTGTGACAGCACAAGAACAGCCCCACCCGGCCACGGTCACAGCACGTGTCTGCAGCGGCATCCCGTGACACCAGCCCGCTCCTACCAAACGGCCTCGGCCCGAGCCCGCCTGAGCTTTGTCTTCATGCCCCCCTCGCCTCCCACAAATGCGGCCTCTGTGCAGAGTCACTCATGTGGTGCAGGAACCCAGACCAGGTGGAGAGCAGCAGAGCAGACCAGCGAGCCAGGCCCGGGCCAGCGCGGTGGCTCAGCGCGGTGGCTCAGCGCGCTGGGCGGGACTCTCTGGTGTGGCTCTCTGGGGACCACACGCTCCCTGATTTACCAGGAAAGAATTTTAAATGCTCTGGGTTTGACTCTGGAAGGAGTGTGGAGGTTCCTGAAAAAACTAATGATAGACCTTCCCTCTGATCCTGCCACCCCACTCCTGGACATCTACCCTGAGCATCATAACCCAGGATCTGATAAGGACACCAGCTCAGCCATGCTCATCTCGGCACTGTTCACCATAGCCAGGCGATGGAAACGACCCAGAGGCCCCACTACAGATGAATGGATACAGAAAATGTGGTACACATATAATGGAATTCTACGTAGCCAACAGACAAGATGAAAGAATGGCACTTGCTGGGAAGTGGATGAGACTAGAGCAAATCATGTGGAGCGAGATAAGCCAAGACCAAAGGAACACAAGGCGCATGGCCTCCCTATGGGGGTTTACCTCTAAACGGTACAAGAGGGCTGACCCAATGCTCCGTACTCCACATCACTGACAGGAATGTGGAGACATAAATGTATCTCTATAGACATATAGGTCCATGACAGGATATGGATTCTATGGACATATATTGATATATCATGTAGATCAATATGTATCTATGATACACAAAGACAGCTTAATTTTAATTATGTTCTTAAATTTATGTGCCAACGATTGCATACTTTTTCTTGAATATTTGTGTGTAGAACATGGCATTTGAAATATGATTTAAAAACCCAGATTTTGTTTTTGTTTTTGTTTTTCAAATCCCAGGCTTGAGCTCAGGGCCTGAGCACTGTCCTTGGGTTTTCTCAAGACTAGAGCTCTACCACTTGAGCCGTAGCACCATTTCTGGCTTTTTCCTGTGTATGTGGAATCAAGGAATCGAACCTGGGTCTTCATGCATGCTAGGTGAGCACTCTACCTCTACTAGGCCAAACTCCCAGCTACTTAAAACTGAATTTTAATTAAAAAAAAAGAATACTCTGGGTTTGGCTGCCATCAACTGCACTGCTGGTCTCCTAAGCTGCGGCACTATGGTGAGAGGCAAGGCCATCAGAGGAGCGCAGGTTTAGCTGGGGCCATGGAGCAGCGCTGATGAGAGAAAACATCTGAGATCCTAGCTTGCCTCTCCTGCCTGAGCCCAGGCAGACCCAGCCTGTGGGAGCGCTGGTCTCGGACCCTAGCCAGGAGAAGTAAAAAACTCTGGCTTCCTATGGGGCTGTGTTGTGGGGGCCCAAGGAAACTGTGCCTGCTGTGCGGGACAGTGTCCAGAGAGGACTGGATAGGGGCCACTGGAGGAAGCCCAGGCTACCATCGAGGTTACCAAGGAGGGAGATGTGGAGGGTGATTGCACACAGTGTGTGTGATTCCTATGGAGGGGCTGTGGAGTGTGATTGCAGACAGTGTGTGTGATTCCTATGGAGGAGCTGTGGAGTGTGATTGCACACAGTGTGTGTGATTCCTATGGAGGAGCTGTGGGGGGTGATTGCACACAGTGTGTGTGATTCCTATGGAGGGGCTGTGGAGGGTGATTGCACACAGTGTGTGTGATTCCTATGGAGGAGCTGTGGAGGGTGATTGCACACAGTGTGTGTGATTCCTATGGAGGGGCTGTGGAGTGTGATTGCACACAGTGTGTGTGATTCCTATGCACGGGCTGTGGAGGGTGATTGCACACAGTGTGTGTGATTCCTATGGAGGAGCTGTGGAGGGTGATTGCACACAGTGTCTGTGATTCCTATGGAGGGGCTGTGGAGGGTGATTGCACACAGTGTGTGTGATTCCTATGGAGGGGCTGTGGAGGGTGATTGCACACAGTGTGTGTGATTCCTATGAAGGGGCTGTGGAGGGTGATTGCACACAGTGTGTGTGATTCCTATGGAGGGGCTGTGGAGGGTGATTGCACACAGTGTGTGTGATTCCTATGCAGGGGCTGTGGAGTGTGATTGCACACAGTGTGTGTGTTTCCTATGGAGGGGCTGTGGAGGGTGATTGCACACAGTGTGTGTGATTCCTATGCAGGGGCTGTGGAGGGTGATTGCACACAGTGTGTGTGATTCCTATGGAGGAGCTGTGGAGGGTGATTGCACACAATGTGTGTGATTCCTATGGAGGGGCTGTGGAGTGTGATTGCACACAGTGTGTGTGATTCCTATGGAGGGGCTGTGGAGTGTGATTGCACACAATGTGTGTGATTCCTATGGAGGGGCTGTGGAGTGTGATTGCACACAGTGTGTGTGATTCCTATGGAGGGGCTGTGGAGGGTGATTGCACACAGTGTGTGTGATTCCTATGGAGGGGCTGTGGAGGGTGATTGCACACAGTGTGTGTGATTCCTATGCAGGGGCTGTGGAGTGTGATTGCACACAGTGTGTGTGATTCCTATGGAGGGGCTGTAGAGTGTGATTGCACACAGTGTCTGTGATTCCTATGGAGGGGCTGTGGAGGGTGATTGCACACAGTGTGTGTGATTCCTATGCAGGAGCTGTGGAGGGTGATTGCACACAGTGTGTGTGATTCCTATGGAGGGGCTGTGGAGGGTGATTGCACACAGTGTGTGTGATTCCTATGCAGGAGCTGTGGAGTGTGATTGCACACAGTGTCTGTGATTCCTATGCAGGAGCTGTGGAGGGTGATTGCACACAGTGTGTGTGATTCCTATGGAGGAGCTGTGGGGGGTGATTGCACACAGTGTGTGTGATTCCTATGGAGGGGCTGTGGAGGGTGATTGCCCACAATGTGTGTGATTCCTATGAAGGAGCTGTGGAGGGTGATTGCACACAGTGTGTGTGATTCCTATGGAGGGGCTGTGGAGTGTGATTGCACAAAGTGTGTGTGATTCCTATGGAGGGGCTGTGGAGGGTGATTGCACACAGTGTGTGTGATTCCTATGGAGGGGCTGTGGAGGGTGATTGCACACAGTGTGTGTGATTCCTATGGAGGGGCTGTGGAGGGTGATTGCACACAGTGTGTGTGATTCCTATGCAGGGGCTGTGGAGTGTGATTGCACACAGTGTGTGTGATTCCTATGGAGGGGCTGTAGAGTGTGATTGCACACAGTGTCTGTGATTCCTATGGAGGGGCTGTGGAGGGTGATTGCACACAGTGTGTGTGATTCCTATGCAGGAGCTGTGGAGGGTGATTGCACACAGTGTGTGTGATTCCTATGGAGGGGCTGTGGAGGGTGATTGCACACAGTGTGTGTGATTCCTATGCAGGAGCTGTGGAGTGTGATTGCACACAGTGTCTGTGATTCCTATGCAGGAGCTGTGGAGGGTGATTGCACACAGTGTGTGTGATTCCTATGGAGGAGCTGTGGGGGGTGATTGCACACAGTGTGTGTGATTCCTATGGAGGGGCTGTGGAGGGTGATTGCACACAATGTGTGTGATTCCTATGAAGGAGCTGTGGAGGGTGATTGCACACAGTGTGTGTGATTCCTATGGAGGGGCTGTGGAGTGTGATTGCACAAAGTGTGTGTGATTCCTATGGAGGGGCTGTGGAGGGTGATTGCACACAGTGTGTGTGATTCCTATGGAGGGGCTGTGGAGGGTGATTGCACACAGTGTGTGTGATTCCTATGGAGGGGCTGTGGAGGGTGATTGCACACAGTGTGTGTGATTCCTATGGAGGGGCTGTGGAGGGTGATTGCACACAGTGTGTGTGATTCCTATGCAGGGGCTGTGGAGTGTGATTGCACACAGTGTGTGTGTTTCCTATGGAGGGGCTGTGGAGGGTGATTGCACACAGTGTGTGTGATTCCTATGGAGGGGCTGTGGAGTGTGATTGCACACAGTGTCTGTGATTCTTATGGAGGAGCTGTGGAGTGTGATTGCACACAGTGTGTGTGATTCCTATGCAGGGGCTGTGGAGGGTGATTGCACACAGTGTGTGTGATTCCTATGGAGGAGCTGTGGAGGGTGATTGCACACAGTGTGTGTGATTCCTATGGAGGGGCTGTGGAGTGTGATTGCACACAGTGTGTGTGGTGATTCCTATGAAGGAGCTGTGGAGGGTGATTGCACACAGTGTGTGTGATTCCTATGGAGGGGCTGTGGAGGGTGATTGCACACAGTGTGTGTGATTCCTATGCAGGGGCTGTGGAGTGTGATTGCACACAGTGTGTGTGTTTCCTATGGAGGGGCTGTGGAGGGTGATTGCACACAGTGTGTGTGATTCCTATGGAGGGGCTGTGGAGTGTGATTGCACACAGTGTCTGTGATTCCTATGGAGGAGCTATGGAGTGTGATTGCACACAGTGTGTGTGATTCCTATGGAGGGGCTGTGGAGGGTGATTGCACACAGTGTGTGTGATTCCTATGCAGGAGCTGTGGAGGGTGATTGCACACAGTGTGTGTGATTCCTATGGAGGGGCTGTGGAGGGTGATTGCACACAGTGTGTGTGATTCCTATGCAGGAGCTGTGGAGGGTGATTGCACACAGCGTGTGTGATTCCTATGGAGGAGCTGTGGAGGTTGATTGCACACAGTGTGTGTGATTCCTATGGAGGAGCTGTGGAGTGTGATTGCACACAGTGTGTGTGATTCCTATGGAGGGGCTGTGGAGGGTGACTGCACACAGTGTGTGTGATTCCTATGGAGGGGCTGTGGAGTGTGATTGCACACAGTGTGTGTGATTCCTATGGAGGGGCTGTGGAGTGTGATTGCACACAATATGTGTGATTCCTATGGAGGGGCTGTGGAGTGTGATTGCACACAGTGTGTGTGATTCCTATGGAGGGGCTGTGGAGGGTGATTGCACACAGTGTGTGTGATTCCTATGGAGGGGCTGTGGAGGGTGATTGCACACAGTGTTTGTGATTCCTATGCAGGGGCTGTGGAGTGTGATTGCACACAGTGTGTGTGATTCCTATGGAGGAGCTGTGGAGTGTGATTGCACACAGTGTCTGTGATTCCTATGGAGGGGCTGTGGAGGGTGATTGCACACAGTGTGTGTGATTCCTATGGAGGGGCTGTGGAGGGTGATTGCACACAGTGTGTGTGATTCCTATGGAGGGGCTGTGCAGGGTGATTGCACACAGTGTGTGTGATTCCTATGCAGGAGCTGTGGAGTGTGATTGCACACAGTGTCTGTGATTCCTATGCAGGAGCTGTGAAGGGTGATTGCACACAGTGTGTGTGATTCCTATGGAGGGGCTGTGGAGGGTGATTGCACACAGTATGTGTGATTCCTATGGAGGGGCTGTGGAGGGTGATTGCACACAGTGTGTGTGATTCCTATGAAGGAGCTGTGGAGGGTGATTGCACACAGTGTGTGTGATTCCTATGGAGGGGCTGTGGAGTGTGATTGCACAAAGTGTGTGTGATTCCTATGGAGGGGCTGTGGAGGGTGATTGCACACAGTGTGTGTGATTCCTATGAAGGAGCTGTGGAGGGTGATTGCACACAGTGTGTGTGATTCCTATGGAGGGGCTGTGGAGGGTGATTGCACACAGTGTGTGTGATTCCTATGCAGGGGCTGTGGAGTGTGATTGCACACAGTGTGTGTGTTTCCTATGGAGGGGTTGTGGAGGGTGATTGCACACAGTGTGTGTGATTCCTATGGAGGGGCTGTGGAGTGTGATTGCACACAGTGTGTGTGATTCCTATGGAGGGGCTGTGGAGTGTGATTGCACACAGTGTGTGTGATTCCTATGGAGGGGCTGTGCAGGGTGATTGCACACAGTGTGTGTGATTCCTATGGAGGAGCTGTGGAGGGTGATTGCACACAGTGTGTGTGATTCCTATGGAGGGGCTGTGGAGTGTGATTGCACACAGTGTGTGTGATTCCTATGGAGGGGCTGTGGAGGGTGATTGCACACAGTGTGTGTGATTCCTATGGAGGGGCTGTGGAGTGTGATTGCACACAGTGTCTGTGATTCCTATGGAGGAGCTGTGGAATGTGATTGCACACAGTGTGTGTGATTCCTATGCAGGGGCTGTGGAGGGTGATTGCACACAGTGTGTGTGATTCCTATGGAGGAGCTGTGGAGGGTGATTGCACACAGTGTGTGTGATTCCTATGGAGGGGCTGTGGAGGGTGATTGCACACAGTGTGTGTGGTGATTCCTATGAAGGAGCTGTGGAGGGTGATTGCACACAGTGTGTGTGATTCCTATGGAGGGGCTGTGGAGGGTGATTGCACACAGTGTGTGTGATTCCTATGCAGGGGCTGTGGAGTGTGATTGCACACAGTGTGTGTGATTCCTATGCAGGGGCTGTGGAGTGTGATTGCACACAGTGTGTGTGTTTCCTATGGAGGGGCTGTGGAGGGTGATTGCACACAGTGTGTGTGATTCCTATGGAGGGGCTGTGGAGTGTGATTGCACACAGTGTCTGTGATTCCTATGGAGGAGCTATGGAGTGTGATTGCACACAGTGTGTGTGATTCCTATGGAGGGGCTGTGGAGGGTGATTACACACAGTGTGTGTGATTCCTATGCAGGAGCTGTGGAGGGTGATTGCACACAGTGTGTGTGATTCCTATGGAGGGGCTGTGGAGGGTGATTGCACACAGTGTGTGTGATTCCTATGGAGGGGCTGTGGAGTGTGATTGCACACAGTGTGTGTGATTCCTATGGAGGGGCTGTGGAGGGTGATTGCACACAGTGTGTGTGATTCCTATGGAGGAGCTGTGGAGGGTGATTGCACACAGTGTGTGTGATTCCTATGGAGGAGCTGTGGAGTGTGATTGCACACAGTGTGTGTGATTCCTATGGAGGGGCTGTGGAGGGTGACTGCACACAGTGTGTGTGATTCCTATGGAGGGGCTGTGGAGGGTGATTGCACACAGTGTGTGTGATTCCTATGGAGGGGCTGTGGAGTGTGATTGCACACAGTGTGTGTGATTCCTATGGAGGGGCTGTGGAGTGTGATTGCACACAGTGTGTGTGATTCCTATGGAGGGGCTGTGGAGGGTGATTGCACACAGTGTGTGTGATTCCTATGGAGGGGCTGTGGAGGGTGATTGCACACAGTGTGTGTGATTCCTATGCAGGGGCTGTGGAGTGTGATTGCACACAGTGTGTGTGATTCCTATGGAGGAGCTGTGGAGTGTGATTGCACACAGTGTCTGTGATTCCTATGGAGGGGCTGTGGAGGGTGATTGCACACAGTGTGTGTGATTCCTATGCAGGAGCTGTGGAGGGTGATTGCACACAGTGTGTGTGATTCCTATGGAGGGGCTGTGGAGGGTGATTGCACACAGTGTGTGTGATTCCTATGCAGGAGCTGTGGAGTGTGATTGCACACAGTGTCTGTGATTCCTATGCAGGAGCTGTGAAGGGTGATTGCACACAGTGTCTGTGATTCCTATGCAGGAGCTGTGGAGGGTGATTGCACACAGTGTCTGTGATTCCTATGCAGGAGCTGTGGAGGGTGATTGCACACAGTGTGTGTGATTCCTATAGAGGAGCTGTGGAGGGTGATTGCACACAGTGTGTGTGATTCCTATGGAGGAGCTGTGTGGGGTGATTGCACACAGTATGTGTGATTCCTATGGAGGGGCTGTGGAGGGTGATTGCACACAGTGTGTGTGATTCCTATGAAGGAGCTGTGGAGGGTGATTGCACACAGTGTGTGTGATTCCTATGGAGGGGCTGTGGAGTGTGATTGCACACAGTGTGTGTGATTCCTATGGAGGAGCTGTGGAGGGTGATTGCACACAGTGTGTGTGATTCCTATGCAGGGGCTGTGGAGTGTGATTGCACACAGTGTGTGTGTTTCCTATGGAGGGGCTGTGGAGGGTGATTGCACACAGTGTGTGTGATTCCTATGGAGGGGCTGTGGAGGGTGACTGCACACAGTGTGTGTGATTCCTATGGAGGGGCTGTGGAGTGTGATTGCACACAGTGTGTGTGATTCCTATGGAGGGGCTGTGGAGTGTGATTGCACACAATGTGTGTGATTCCTATGGAGGGGCTGTGGAGGGTGATTGCACACAGTGTGTGTGATTCCTATGGAGGGGCTGTGGAGGGTGATTGCACACAGTGTGTGTGATTCCTATGGAGGGGCTGTGGAGTGTGATTGCACACAATGTGTGTGATTCCTATGGAGGGGCTGTGGAGGGTGATTGCACACAGTGTGTGTGATTCCTATGGAGGGGCTGTGGAGTGTGATTGCACACAGTGTGTGTGATTCCTATGCAGGAGCTGTGGAGTGTGATTGCACACAGTGTGTGTGATTCCTATGCAGGGGCTGTGGAGGGTGATTGCACACAGTCTGTGTGATTCCTATGGAGGGGCTGTGGAGGGTGATTGCACACAGTGTGTGTGATTCCTATGGAGGGGCTGTGGAGGGTGATTGCACACAGTGTGTGTGATTCCTATGGAGGGGCTGTGGAGGGTGATTGCACACAGTGTGTGTGATTCCTATGCAGGGGCTGTGGAGTGTGATTGCACACAGTGTGTGTGATTCCTATGGAGGAGCTGTGGAGTGTGATTGCACACAGTGTCTGTGATTCCTATGGAGGGGCTGTGGAGGGTGATTGCACACAGTGTGTGTGATTCCTATGCAGGAGCTGTGGAGGGTGATTGCACACAGTGTGTGTGATTCCTATGGAGGGGCTGTGGAGGGTGATTGCACACAGTGTGTGTGATTCCTATGCAGGAGCTGTGAAGGGTGATTGCACACAGTGTGTGTGATTCCTATGGAGGAGCTGTGGGGGGTGATTGCACACAGTATGTGTGTTTCCTATGGAGGGGCTGTGGAGGGTGATTGCACACAGTGTGTGTGATTCCTATGGAGGGGCTGTGGAGTGTGATTGCACACAGTGTGTGTGATTCCTATGGAGGAGCTGTGGAGTGTGATTGCACACAGTGTGTGTGATTCCTATGCAGGGGCTGTTGAGGGTGATTGCACACAGTGTGTGTGATTCCTATGGAGGAGCTGTGGAGGGTGATTGCACACAGTGTGTGTGATTCCTATGGAGGGGCTGTGGAGTGTGATTGCACACAGTGTGTGTGGTGATTCCTATGAAGGAGCTGTGGAGGGTGATTGCACACAGTGTGTGTGATTCCTATGGAGGGGCTGTGGAGGGTGATTGCACACAGTGTGTGTGATTCCTATGCAGGAGCTGTGGAGTGTGATTGCACACAGTGTGTGTGATTCCTATGCAGAGGCTGTGGAGTGTGATTGCACACAGTGTGTGTGTTTCCTATGGAGGGGCTGTGGAGGGTGATTGCACACAGTGTGTGTGATTCCTATGGAGGGGCTGTGGAGGGTGATTGCACACAGTGTGTGTGATTCCTATGGAGGGGCTGTGGAGTGTGATTGCACACAGTGTGTGTGATTCCTATGGAGGGGCTGTGGAGGGTGATTGCACACAGTGTGTGTGATTCCTATGGAGGGGCTGTGGAGGGTGATTGCACACAGTGTGTGTGATTCCTATGGAGGAGATGTGGAGTGTGATTGCACACAGTGTGTGTGATTCCTATGCAGGGGCTGTGGAGGGTGATTGCACACAGTGTGTGTGATTCCTATGGAGGGGCTGTGGAGTGTGATTGCACACAATGTGTGTGATTCCTATGGAGGAGCTGTGGAGTGTGATTGCAGACAGTGTGTGTGATTCCTATGCAGGAGCTGTGGAGGGTGTTTGCACACAGTGTGTGTGATTCCTATGCAGGGGCTGTGGAGGGTGATTGCACACAGTGTGTGTGATTCCTATGGAGGGACTGTGGAGTGTGATTGCACACAGTGTGTGTGATTCCTATGGAGGGGCTGTGGAGGGTGATTGCACACAGTGTGTGTGATTCCTATGGAGGGGCTGTGGAGGGTGATTGCACACAGTGTGTGTGATTCCTATGCAGGGGCTGTGGAGGGTGATTGCACACAGTGTGTGTGATTCCTATGGAGGAGCTGTGGAGGGTGATTGCACACAGTGTGTGTGGTTCCTATGGAGGGGCTGTGGAGGGTGATTGCACACAGTGTGTGTGATTCCTATGCAGGAGCTCTGGAGGGTGATTGCACACAGTGTGTGTGATTCCTATGGAGGAGCTGTGGAGGGTGATTGCACACAGTGTGTGTGATTCCTATGGAGGGGCTGTGGAGGGTGATTGCACACAGTGTGTGTGATTCCTATGGAGGAGCTGTGGAGGGTGATTGCACACAGTGTGTGTGATTCCTATGGAGGGGCTGTGGAGGGTGATTGCACACAGTATGTGTGATTCCTATGGAGGGGCTGTGGAGGGTGATTGCACACAGTGTGTGTGATTCCTATGGAGGGGCTGTGGAGGGTGATTGCACACAGTGTGTGTGATTCCTATGGAGGAGATGTGGAGTGTGATTGCACACAGTGTGTGTGATTCCTATGGAGGAGCTGTGGAGGGTGATTGCACACAGTGTGTGTGATTCCTATAGAGGAGCTGTGGAGGGTGATTGCACACAGTGTGTGTGATTCCTATGGAGGGGCTGTGGAGGGTGATTGCACACAGTGTGTGTGATTCCTATGGAGGGGCTGTGGAGGGTCATTGCACACAGTGTGTGTGATTCCTATGGAGGAGCTGTGGAGGGTCATTGCACACAGTGTGTGTGGTTCCTATGGAGGGGCTGTGGAGGGTGATTGCACACAGTGTGTGTGATTCCTATGGAGGGGCTGTGGAGTGTGATTGCACACAGTGTGTGTGATTCCTATGGAGGGGCTGTGGAGTGTGATTGCACAGAGTGTGTGTGATTCCTATGGAGGGGCGGTGGAGGGTGATTGCACACAGTGTGTCTGATTCCTATGGAGGGGCTGTGGAGGGTGATTGCACACAGTGTGTGTGATTCCTATGGAGGGGCTGTGGAGTGTGATTGCCCACAGTGTGTGTGATTCCTATGGAGGAGCTGTGGAGGGTGATTGCACACAGTGTGTGTGCTTCCTATGGAGGGGCTGTGGAGGGTGATTGCACACAGTGTGTGTGCTTCCTATGGAGGGGCTGTGGAGGGTGATTGCACACAGTGTGTGTGATTCCTATGCCAGGGCTGTGGAGGGTGATTACACACAGTGTGTGTGATTCCTATGGAGGAGCTGTGGAGGGTGATTGCACACAGTGTGTGTGATTCCTATGGAGGAGCTGTGGAGGGTGATTGCACACAGTGTGTGTGATTCCTATGCAGGGGCTGTGGAGGGTGATTGCACACAGTGTGTGTGATTCCTATGGAGGGGCTGTGGAGGGTGATTGCACACAGTGTGTGTGATTCCTATGGAGGGGCTGTGGAGGGTGATTGCACACAGTGTGTGTGATTCCTATGGAGGATCTGTGGAGGGTGATTGCACACAGTGTGTGTGCTTCCTATGGAGGGGCTGTGGAGTGTGATTGCCCACAGTGTGTGTGATTCCTATGGAGGAGCTGTGGAGGGTGATTGCACACAGTGTGTGTGATTCCTATGGAGGAGCTGTGGAGGGTGATTGCACACAGTGTGTGTGATTCCTATGGAGGGGCTGTGGAGGGTGATTGCACACAGTGTGTGTGATTCCTATGGAGGGGCTGTGGAGGGTGATTGCACACAGTGTGTGTGATTCCTATGGAGGGGCTGTGGAGGGTGATTGCACACAGTGTGTGTGATTCCTATGGAGGGGCTGTGGAGGGTGATTGCACACAGTGTGTGTGATTCCTATGGAGGAGCTGTGGAGGGTGATTGCACACAGTGTGTGTGATTCCTATGGAGGGGCTGTGGAGGGTGATTGCACACAGTGTGTGTGATTCCTATGGAGGGGCTGTGGAGGGTGATTGCACACAGTGTGTGTGGTTCCTAGGGAGGGCGATGTTGAGGGTAATTGCACATAGCGTACGTCATGACCTTTCTTGCGCTGCACTTGTCTTCGTGCCTCTGGCCCCCACTGATGGCATGCCCACAGTGCCATTGGCCCTGAGGTGCTCCTCAGGCCTGATGAGGGGCCTTTCTGCAGGGGAGGGCAGAAGTCAACTCCAGAGAGTAAGAACGTGAGTGAGGTCCCTGCCTCCGTGGGCAGGAAGAGCCACTTCCTTCTGGCTGGGTCTGGTGACAAGGCCTTGGCTGGAGCACCGAGTGTGCGCGGCCCCCTGTGTTTGTCTTGGCGAGCATTTTCATCGGTGCTGTTTTTCATGGCCATGGTAACCCTTTCATGAAACCGCCCTGTTCTGGATGCCGCCCTGTCTGTCCCCAGCTGCCTGCTGCTGAGGTGGGAACCACCGAGCTCTCAGGCTTCAGGGTCATGACTCGATGCTTGCGGAAATGATTGGTGGCAGGTCCTCTCGCGGGCACAGGCTCTCACTCCCCGTGTCTCGCTGGGATCCTGGGAGAGCTGTGCGCCATTCAGATCTTCCCGAGCCAAACTCCCTGACTGCCCCCCATCCAGGCAGGACTACAAGAAGCGTGTGATGCAGCTCTGCCCTGGGTAGAAGGACAGGTGGTGCCTACTGTGCCCACAGCCCCACCCCTGCCTCTCTGGCCACCTCCTGCCATGTCGGCGCACTCTCTGCCCCTCACCATCCAATAATCACGGATGTTAATTCGTCATCTCTTCCTCCAGCACATCCTCACCCAGGCCTGTTTTGGAAGTGTGAGCTGGACTTTGAGGGAAGAAGAGTGGCCAGACTGTCTCTGACAGTCCACCAGCTGACGTCAGGGCCATCTGACAGGGCCAATCGCACAGGCCCGGCCTCCGCGTCACCAGGTCAAGCAGGATCAAAGTACAGGAAGATGTGGTGGGAAGGCAATGGGGATCGAGGGGGAAACCGGTGGAGCTTCAGATTGCTGTCGCTGCCATGGGGCTGCACAGGTGACCAGGGGCCAAACTCCTAGGTGGGGCCCCCTCAGAGCCTCTGAGGCCACACACCATTGAGGCCACCTGTCCAAGTTTCCAGGGGACCTGCGGGGCCTTTGGCCCCAGGCCCCTGCCGAGGCCTTCTGGGGTGCTCAGGAGCCCGCCAAGTGGTCCTGTGGACGTCATAGCACTGCACAACTCAGCAAAGGCCGAGCCCATGTCTGCAGCCAGGCCAAGCAGCGGTCTGTACCCTCTGCCGGCAAGGCTTTTCCTGGGCTGTGGCACTAAGATACCACCTGGCACCAAGGGATAGAGAGCCACGGAAAGCACAACAGCAGGTAGACCAGCAGCAGGACCATGCAGACACCAGGGAGACGGTGAAAGAACCTCAGCGCAGTGGCTGCCAGATGTGTGGACAGCTTCCCACAGGAAGCATGTCTCACTCACCTGCTGAAAACCCACCAGCCAGGAAAACACTCCGGCCTAACCAGATGTGAGTGAGGTGCTACTGTTTTACTTCCTACTTCATAAGAGAACAGACACCAACTAGTTTATCTCCTAGCCGCCTAGCCTTCCGACCGGAGACGCCCTTCTGGAAGGTGTGTTTGGCTAGGATTGAGTGCTAGGAGGAGCCCTCCCATCATGGGCAGCACGTGCAAAGGCTCACAGGGGCTGGAGGGCTCGAGGCACAGATGGGGGTTCATTTGTGGAGCAGAGGGTGGGAGCCCCGCAGACCTGGTCCGCTGCTGTGGGGTGAAGAATGTGGGAGGAATGTGTTGCCACTGGAGCCTTAGAGGCAGGATGGCACCGTTCAACCCCAGGAGCGCAGGGAGCCTCTGCCAGCAAAACCCAAGCTATTAGTAGGGGTCCCACCTGAGTCCCAGCGACGTAGCTCAGAAACACCGTGGGCCTGACGGGTGGACAGGCCAGGCTGGGCGTATGTGCACGTGCGTTGGGCTGACTCGGTGAAGCAGCATGTGTCCATGAGGACATGAAGGGCCATGGCAGGAGGGTCAGTTCCCTTGGGAAGCCGCCTGCTGGGAGCCAAAAGGACGGCAGGGCAGACTGAGGAACGCACCCTCTCCCAAAGCCAGAGTCTGGCCCAGGCCTCCCCGTTCAGGAAGCGCCTTGACTGTGGCTACATCAGGCTCGTCCTCTCCTGGCCCCTGCTCCTGACCCCTGCTCCCCTTCGGTCTGTGAGTCTGTGTGTGTGTACAGCCAAATGCTCCTCTACCAGGACTCGCGTCGTGGTGACCCACCTTTTCTTAAGGAAAGGTGCCTGCAGCAGCTCTGCTTCCCGGCCAGGCCACGGGCTGTGGAACGGAGCTGGGCTCCTCTCTCAGGTGCATGAAGGACGCAGCACTAACTTGAGCTGGCTCCCTGCTGTGAAGCCGAATGATGGAGAAGGCCCTCATGGTGGCTCTGGAGGTCCTCAGCAGGCTGCAGCTGTGGCCTTTCCTGCTGTCTGTGGGGTCTGAAGGTTGTGGCCCCTCTAGGGCAGGTCCTGCCTGCCTGCCTGCCTGCCTGCCTGCCTGCCAGTGGCCGCCGGGCAGACAGCTCTTGGGAGTCTGCCCGGGACCTGGCTGGAGATGTCTTTTCCAGACGCAGCACCTGATTTGTTTTTTCAGAGGAAACAGTGGAGGCTGTCGGCCTGACCCCAGAGCCTAGGCTCCTGTAAGGCGATCTGAGACCAGGGGAAGAGCTCAGGAAGTCTGCAAATCAGTGCTTGATGACAGGAGAGCCTCACTGGACAGGCATCCCACCTCTGCGGGGGCCGAGCGCTGGCCGGGGGGGCGGGGAGGGGGCATGAGTTACAGCCTCTGTGGCTGCAGCGGGCGGGAGGCATGGCTGGGGGCAGCCCGGGGAGTCAGACTGCCCTGGCCTGGCTGGCTCTGAGGGAGCCCTAGTGAGGAACAAGTAACTGTCCCCAGAAAGCTTCCGTGAGCAGGGGTGCTCCTTGTCACTTCTGGAGCAGGAGAACAAAAGCAGGATGGAAAGCTTCCCAGAGAACTGGGGAAAGGAGCTGTGGCAGAGGGGTGCATGTGCGTGAGCGGTCCCTCGAAGAAGGAGGTGTGAGCTGAGGGGAGGCGAGGAAATGCCTCCTTTCTGAGTTCAAAGCCTCATTGTTGCATAGATCTCATTTTCATTCAAAAGAAAATCAGAAGGGCGGGAGTGTGGCCTAGTGGTAGAGTGCTTGCCTACCATGCACAAAGACCCGGGTTCAATTCCCAAGTACCACATACACAGAAAAACTGGAAGTGGGGCTGTGGCTCAAGTGGTAGGGTGCTAGCCTTGAGCTGAAGAGCTCAGGGACAGCGCCCAGGCCCAGAGATCAAGCCCCACGACTGGCACCCAAAAACAAAAAGAAAGAAAAGAACAGTTGACACCCTTTTGAAACATCCATCACTGATAAAGTCTCTGCTTACCGAATTCTTCTGAGAGACAGAGAGCTCAGCACCGAATCCCTGCCCTGCTGCACACTGACAGGGAAGCAAAGGGTGGCGAGGCCAAATGTCAGAGAACACGAGCTCAGCGCCTTTGCTTTCCAGCTCTGCACTGTGGACT
This sequence comes from Megascapheus bottae, assembly GCA_024803745.1. Taxonomy (NCBI): domain Eukaryota; kingdom Metazoa; phylum Chordata; class Mammalia; order Rodentia; family Geomyidae; genus Megascapheus; species Megascapheus bottae. The sequence continues at coordinate 437,178 of JANJXV010000004.1, read as the reverse complement.
GGAGACATCACAGAGGGAAGACTCCTAACACTAGGGACAGTGAGGGGCAAGTTTCAGCTGGGGTCCCCTATGTTTCCATGGCAGGCCAGGCTCTGCTGTTTGGCTGTGCCAGCCTCTGCCAGGCCACCACCAGGGGTGGGTAGTGACTTTGCAGCTGCCACAGAGCTGCTTCTGCCTGGGCTGGTGGAGCCAGGGTCAGCCGGCCCGGCCGCTCCTCCACACGTAGCTTATGAGCAGAGTGCAGGTCACGCTGTAAGCCATCAAGTTCTGGGCCTTCTCATCCCATAGCATCCGATCGCTGGAGCCGTGGGGAGGAGACCGTCCAACATGTGTGTCTAGAAACACACCCGCAGGGTAGCATCACTGCAGGCCTTAGGGCCTCACTGCCACGCTTGGTTCAGGATCCAGGGCTCACCAGAGTGTGGTCTGTGTTGCCGTCAGAAATAACAGAAGTGGATTCCCGGAGACCTCCTGGGCCAACCAAACACCTCTGGACCCCACTGGCCGCCATTCTGGCTAGTGTGCGGAGAAGGCCTCGTCTGGACACAGCAAGTGCGCACGGCAGCGAGGGAGGCAGAGCTGGAGCCACATTTCAGGGAAGGCGAGCCCTGGAGAAGTCTTCCAGGGAGCATCTCAGAAGCAGGAAGACTGCAGCGCCTCTCATGGCACAGAAGTAGACCTGGGAACTCCACTCTCAGAACAGCTAAACCCAGTGGGTCAGAGGGACTCGCCTTCCCACGGCCACAGAGATAGAGCCCTTGCGCTTGTCTACTGAGCCAGCCGCTCACACTCATTCGTGTACAAAAGCACCAAGGTACCAAAGGAGGAAGAAGACAGACGTGGACGAATGTGCTGTGACCACTGAATATCCACATGCAAAAAATGGGAAGCTGGAATATTTAGCTAACCTATGTCTAGAAATGCACTTGAAGTAGATCAACAATGTAAGAGCTAAAACTGCGAGATCCCAGGGGGAAAAATAGAATCAAGTCTTCTTAGACAGCAAAAGAATAAATAGGGAAAGAAAAGTAGGTAAATTGACTTTACAAAAAGGAAAACTTTGGCTTTACTATATGATAGTGAAAAATAACTATGCCTAAAGAATGCTATAATACTTTGCATTCTGTGTATTTGGTAAGGGACTTGTACTTAGAGTATATAAAGAATTCTTCTTCTTCAGATTTAATTACCTCTCTTTATTCTCTAGTTTGTAAGCAGAGCAAACAACTTGTTAATAAAAGGTCAAAACACCCCAGAGAAAGTAGAGGTTCCTATATAATTCAGCTAGTTTATAGGATCTCAAGTTCTAGGACATCCAGAATAAAGTAGTGAAACCTACTCTTAAAAAGCTCGGAGTCATAGTTAAGTTGTAAAACAAGTTAGGCTGTTTTTTTAATCTACACCATTTTAAAAAAAATGAAACAAAATTTGTAAAAATGAGTAAAAGATATATAAGCAAAATTTAATTAGTTGCTTATCTAATGGTCTTCTCTCTAAAAGTCTAATTTCAATCCAATCTCATTTACATATCATATAAGGAGCAGTAATATTTCCTATTAAATTATATTTGTAACAATTAAGAGTATATAGAGAATCTTTACACTTTAATAATAAAAAGACAAACACAAAACTCAAACAAAATGGGCAAAGGATTTGAATAGCATTTTCTCCAAATAGACAAAAGACACATAGAAAGGCATTGGCTGCTGTCAGCTATGAGAGAAATATAAACCAAAGCCACAACGAGACACCACACATTAAGAAAAGGTCTATTGTACAACAAACAGTCTAAAACTTTAGAGAAGATGTGGAGAAATGGAGTTGCATGACTGCTGGAGGCAATGGAAAATAATTCCCTTGCTTTGGGAAACAGCAGCTGCTCATTACCACATGACCCGGTGGTGCTGCTTCTAGGTAAATGCTCGCGAGATGTGAAAGCGCACTTGCATACAAACAATTTTACAGTTGATAGTTGACTGAGTGGAGGGTTGGCCAGGCAATTGACAAAGTGTCTACTATCCCTAATGCTTCCATGGGCTCTGAGACAGCAAGGGTGAGCTTTGCTTTCTCCCCAGGAAACACTTTCTTCTTCTGCTCTTGACATCCGAGATCCAGTTTCTCTGGACATCAGAATCCAGGGTTCCCAGGACCCTGGCATTCCCTGGGCATTTGCCTGCATAGCCCCTGGCCAAGGGACCCACACCACAGTCCAATATTTGACCAGTGGGCTCCCGGTCGTGAGAGTCGCTGGCTTCCCCACGTCGGCCAGAGTGGGGCCAGATGGAAGGAGAAAGGTGGAAGAAGGGGGGCTTCTCACTCTCTCTTCGGGAGCCAGCACACCCTCTTCTCTTACCCTTGAACGTCAGAACTCCAGGCTCGCTGCCTTTGGACTTTGAGACTCAAACTCCCTGGGCTTCTGCCTCAGGCTGGGGGTCACACCAGTGACCCCCCTGACTGTCAGGCTTTGGACTTGGAGAGGGACATGCCACCGCCATTCTAGGATCTCCAGACAGCTGATGCTCATGGTGGGACTTCTGGGCTTCCATAACCAAGTTAGCACCATTTTGAAATTCTCTGACATACCTATCCAAGCACGCATGGCCCGGCTGCTCAGCCTCTCTGGAGGGTCTCGCTGAAACCCATGTCCGCAGGCGCCGTTCAAGTCAGCTGCGCCTGGCCTCAACCCGCACAATCGGCCCCCACTTTCCATCGGTGCCGTGTCTGAAAATTCAACCAATCTTCCACGGTCTTCTCAACACGTACATGTGTACTGAATATGTACAATCTCCCTTTTTCTGGCATTGCCCCTTAAGCAAGGCAGTGTGCCTATTTACGCAGAATTTACATGTGTAAAGGATGAGTTAGATCATTTGGAGATGGTTTTACGTCTACAGAGGGACCTGTGCAGGTGCTATTCAAGTACGACCTCATTTTCTATAAGGACTTAAAGATCCTCAGATTTTCTATCAGCGGGGATGTCTGTGTGTGAAAATGTAATGCAGCCATTAAATAGAAATGATGTACTAATACAGGCTACTATATGAATGGGCATCAAAAATATCAGGCAAGGTGAAATTAATGAATCAAAAATTCAACGTATTGTATTATTCATTTTTTATAAATGTTCAAAGGCCAATCTATAAACAAGGTGACACAAAGTGGGCCAGGTTGCCTGGGCTGCTGGGAGGGAGGAATGAGAAGCAAGTGCTAATGAGAGCGGGTTTCTCTGCAGATAATGAGCCACTGCACTAACAGATGATGGGAGGGCAGAGCAGCTTGGCGAGGGTTCTTACACCGCTGAATCTACACTTCAAATGGGTGAAATTCTATCTCAATAAAGCGGTTTAAAGAGCCCCCTTGAGCGGCACTTGCTAATTGCACAATATTTATAGACTTGAGTGTCTGCAACTGTGTTTCGAGAGGACAAGGCCCCACCAAATGTTGATGGATGTTTTGCACAGAAATTACTGTGCAGGCGTTGGTTCGTTAGCACCGAGTGAATGATGAATGAGCTTCTTTACGCAGGCTCGGAAGGGAGATCCAGGCAGGTGCACGTCCCCAGGGAAAGGCAAGAGGGACGTGGGCGGAGCTCTTCAGACAGACTTGGAGAAGTTTCAATCCACACCAACGCGGGGGAGCCAGCTGACGGCTTGGCGTCCAGTCAGGCTGAGGGTCCTTCCCTTCCACAGAAGACAGGACTGGGAGCCAGGCAGAGACCAGGCCGGGCTGCCACAGTCCAGCCATGGTGAGGAGGCTGTACCTGGAGGGAGGACTGCCTGTAGGGGAGGACTGCCTGTGGGGGGAGGACTACCTGTGGAGGGGAGGACTGCCTGTGGGGGGAGGACTGCCTGTGGGGGGAGGACTGCCTGTGGAGGGGAGGACTGCCTGTGGGGGGAGGACTGCCTTGCAGGGGAGGACTGCCTGTGGGGGAGGACTGCCTGTGGGGGGAGGACTACCTGTGGGGGAGGACTGCCTGTGGGGGGAGGACTGCCTTGCAGGGTAGGACTGCCTGTGGGGGGAGGACTGCCTGTGGAGGGGAGGACTGACTGTGGGGGAGGATTGCACCCACAGAAGGGAGCCTTGTTGAGGTCAGCCCATTGTTCCCCTCAGGGCTGCAGGGATGCCTGGTACTGGTCAGGTTTGTGTCCAGGGATGGACGTGTTGTAACCCTGAGGAAGGTCGTGTCTGCACAGCTCTGGGTCGTAGCGTTCACCGGGACTGCAGTGTCTGTAGATTTGTCCTCAGTCAGTGATGGTTATGGTTTGGGTTTTCGAGGTCGTTCCCTATGGACCTGGCAATGGCTGGGATGTGCAGACACGCCCTGTCTTTTATCCCACCCAGCGTGGACAGACCCTGGTACTGGACCAGGGGTCTGGACCCTGCACTCGGGGTGCGACCTTGTGACAGGGGCCTTGTGAGCTCTCAGCCCTGAGGAAGCCACTGAGGAGCAGAGCAGCCCACAGGGACGCAGAGGGGACCTGCTCCTCCCCCACGGGTCTCGGGACGGAGCTGGTGGGTGGAGCACGGCCTCTGCACTCGCTCCTCAGCCGCTCCTCCCATATTTCCCCACTCGATTTCCACGCCACGCGGGCCTGATCTCCTCTCCCCTCCTCTCCCCTCTGGCCTGCTCTGTGCCCGGTGCGTGGCTGAACATCAACTGGACCTCGACGACACCCTGTGGCCATGTCTGGGGAGGGTCATCCGCCCTCGGGAGACCCTGGGAGGGAGCTGTGGGTATCCAGGTGAGTGGAGCAGTGGGCGTCTGGAGGGAAGACGTTTGGTGCAGGTCTCGTAGCACAGCGGGACGGCAGAGGACAGGGGTGGTGTTGGAGCCCTGCTCCCCGGAGACGGGCCCTGGGTGGGGCTCAGGACGCAGCAGCAGCTCCTGGCATGAAGTGGCCCATGTGCCAGGCACCCTGGGAGGGAGGTCCAGGCCACAGCCAAGACGAAAAACTCAGATGCCAGGAAAACGACTCAGAGCTCATCTTCATGCTCAGCTTGCTTTTCCACCACTGACCTCGAGGGACGTAAGCCCAGCCTTAGACCTCCCCACAGACGACTGGATGCTCCCCACTCCTACCAGAAGGGCACCAAGAAGGCATCAGACGGAACTGATCAGAAAGACCAAACTCTCAGGGCTTTCCAGGGGCCCCCCAAAGACTCTGCCAAATTGCAGGCATTTCAGGGAAGTCAATAGGAGGTGACTTGTGCAGCCCTAAAATACTGTTAACACAACTCAATCAAACATTCAACCAACTGGGCAAAAATGCAGGAGTGCGCCACTAAAAGTTTGAGAAGACTGTGATGGAGAGCTCTCAACACCTGCGCACGCCTTTGCGTCTGAAAGGATTGTTTTAGGGTCAAGAACAACACAACCTCGTTATCACTCATCCACATAATCAGAATTAATCTAGGAGCTGAGGGCACACAGAATCAGGGGCTAAGCAGGAAACACAGAGAAATAATTAACCATGATGAGAAATGAGTCATGTTTAACTTGTGCTAAGTTAAAAAAAATAATTGCTTTTTCTGGTAGGCTTAGTGGTTCCAAGACACTGAAAGCCCAGTGTCATCAGAAGGTCCCGACACCGTTCTCTGCCATGTGTGCTTCCCAGGGAACAGGAGAGGGGTGAGGTTGGGAGGGAGCCGAAGGGCTGCCAGACAGCAGGCCAGCAGGACCCGGCCTGAGGCCCTCCCTGCAAAGGAACCACAGGCCATCTTGTCACCCTTTGGGGCGGGTCATGAGCTAGCACCGTGCCTTGATCCCGGCTGCTCCACAGGGCCAGGCCTGGGTCCTGGGAGCCCAGCTTGGTAGCCAGTGCAGTTAGGAAGCAGAGTTCAGGTCTGTCCACGTGAATTAACTTTCGTGCACATAGCCACATGGTGGACAGGACCGTTCTACAAAGTTCTTCCAGAAGGAGTGGAGCCTTATGTGAGATCCTGTGAGTTTTGGGGAGAGGCGTCCTAGGGACTCAGCTTTAATCTTTCTATCCCAAAGACGTGTCCTGGCCCGTGGAGGGGGTCTCTGAACAAACACTGCACCCCACTTCAGGGCCTGGGAGCTGGAGGGGGCTCTCCCCCACTTCCCGCTCCTCCCTCCTCTGGGCGGCTCCAGCAATGCTCTGGCCTCCCCTCCCCCCCCACACCCAGGTGCAAGGCCTCCCCGGAGTCCCAGGAGCCCCAGGAGAGGAATGAGTGCTGGGTGCTGTCAGAGCTCTGAGCGATGCCCGCTGAGCTGCTGTCTCTCCGTGATCACCTCACCCTCGCCCAGGCTGGAGAGCTGCTGCCTGGGCCTGCAGGGAGGCAAGTCCAGGGCAGCCTGAGATGTGAGAAGCATGTCAGCCATAGCCCACTGAGGCTGGAAATTACCCCTGCCCACCCGGCCTCCTCCTTCATTTTCTCCCATACTGCCCTGGACGAGCAATATCTGGAGTGGAAAGGAACTAAAAGTGACGAGAACATGAAAAACAAGCCTGCAGCTGAAACATGACTCAGGGGAGGAGGGCAGTTGACCTTGGGTGGGAAACCTGGAGCCTTGGGGGTCTCTTACGTAGCAGGAAGCCTGGAATGACAGACGCCCAGGAGGAAGGACAGTCAAGTTCCTGTAGATGTCCTACAGGCCAGGGATGCAAGAATCAAGGAACTAACACACTTCCTTCAGAGCACTTGCCAGCTCACACTCCCTCCTGGCACACAGACATACAGACACACACACACACACACACACACACACACACACACACACACACAGTCACCCTCCCTCCTGACTCTGACTCTCTCTCTCTCTGTCTCTCTCTCCCTCCCTCCTTCCTGACACACACACACACACACACACACAGTCACCCTCCCTCCTGACTCTGACTCTCTCTCTCTCTCTGTCTCTCTCTCCCTCTCTGTCTCTCTCTCCCTCCCTCCTCACACACACACACACACACACACACACACACACACACACACACACAGTCACCCTCCCTCCTGACTCTGACTCTCTCTCTCTCTGTCTCTCTCTCCCTCCCTCCCTCCTGACACACACACACACACACACACACACACACACACACACACACAGTCACCCTCCCTCCTGACTCTGACTCTCTCTCTCTCTGTCTCTCTCTCCCTCCCTCCTTCCTGACACACACACACACACACACACACAGTCACCCTCCCTCCTGACTCTGACTCTCTCTCTCTCTCTCTGTCTCTCTCTCCCTCTCTGTCTCTCTCTCCCTCCCTCCACACACACACACACACACACACACACACACACACACACACACACACAGTCACCCTCCCTCCTGACTCTGACTCAATCTCTCTCTGTCTCTCCCTCCCTCCCTCCTTCCTGACACACACACACACACACCCCTGCTGGTATCCAACTGTGCTCCAGTGAAAAGGGGCCCACAGGAGGCAATCGCAGCAAGCCAGAGTGAATTTCTGAATGCTGAATGCTGAGATAGGCAGATCTGTGTGGTGACTGGGAAACAGACAGGTGGTCAAGCCTAGAGCAGGGAACTGGCCAGAATGAGGCCTTAACACCACCACCCTGTCCCCAGAGGGCCCCGCTCTGCCCTGCTTCTCACAGGCCTGTCCTCCAATCTTGAGAGACAACCTGTGTTCCTCAAGATTAAAACAGACATTGACGTGTTTATCAGTCATGAAGCCTAGTTTTGTTCCTCATGTCCCAAGCCCCCGTGGGGATCGAGGTCCAGGGGCAGAAGCACATGGCTGAGGCTCTCTACAAGGTGTTAACTGTTGCTCTTTGTGATGCTGAGGACCTCGGATGGGGCAGTGGTGCTGGTGAGTAGAGCAGAAAGCTTGGACAGCCATTGTGGCCTGACTGAAGGGATTGCGTCCTAGGACACCCATGCCAGGAGCTTGCAGGAGGCCACAACCCCTCAGCAGCTGGTCAGCATCAAGGGGGTGAGTCCCGAGGCTAAGGATGGGGCCTGGGAGGGAAAGCAAGGAGGAAGATGTGACACTTCTGGGTATCCTTGTTCCTGGAAGTTTCACAGAGACGTGGAGGCTGCAGGCCTCTCTTGGATGGCCTCAGGAGAGAGTGTCAAGGCTCCTCTCCAAGCCTTGGTGCTTTGAACAAAGCACTGATTTCCCACAGGAAATCAGTTTCTCTGAGTAAGCAGAGAAAGTTCTCAGCCACCAAGGAAAGCACATCTCGAGAGAAAAGTAGTGTCTCCTGGCTTTCCCTGAAACTACAGGATACACGCCACACAAGAAGACTCGGATCCCAGCGGGCAGCCATCACCTGTAGAGGCAGGAGAAGCCCCAGGGCCCTCTGTCCTCTGGGGACCAGCCTCTCAGGGCTGGCAGGGCCGCCCAGTGGGTCAGCTGTCTTTCAGGACCTTTTCTTGAGCTTCAGTGTATCAGACTGCCTAGGTAGATGAAATTTTCACCCCTTTTTGGTCTCTGCTTTGGGAGCTCCCTACATGTATAATTTGACTAAATGGAGGGAGCTTTCAAGACAGGGGTGGTACACTGTTGGGAGCCAGAGTGGAATCAAACTGTACCTTGACTTGCATCAGATGATGGCTATATTGTCTTATTGCTTTCTGGCCCTATTCTATGTAAATGACCTGAGAATTACCATATGAATGTAACACCTGGAGGTTCCCTGGGAGAGAAGGAGGGAAGAAGGGGGAGTGGAAAATAAACGCGGCAGTCTCGGCAGTCTTTGCCTGGACTGCGGACATCCCGGACCCGGTGTGTCTGTCTCTCTTCTTTTTCTTCCTAGTCCTTGTCCCCTATTTCAGGAACCCCAATCTGCGAACCCTGGTTTGCTGCCGGTTGGCCCCGGCAGTACACTGGGTCTTTGAGACACAAGAGGCCTGTTGTATGGCATGGGTGGGCAGGGAAAGCACCCCTCCTCCAGATAAACCACCATTCACCAACTAAACCACCACTCACAACAGGTAAACCACCACTCACCAGGTAAACCACCACTCACCAGGTAAACTACCACTCACCACAGGTAAACTACCACTCACCACAGGTAAACCACCACTCACCAGGTAAACCACCACTCACCACAGGTAAACCACCACTCACTACAGGTAAACCACCACTCACCAGGTAAATCACCACTCACCAGGTAAACCATTACTCACCACAGGTAAACCACCATTCACCAGGTAAACCACCACTCACCACAGGTAAACCACCACTCACCAGGTAAACCACTACTCACCACAGGTAAACCACCATTCACCAGGTAAACTACCACTCACCACAGGTAAACTACCACTCACCACAGGTAAACCACCACTCACCAGGTAAACCACCACTCACCACAGGTAAACCACCACTCACTACAGGTAAACCACCACTCACCAGGTAAATCACCACTCACCAGGTAAACCACCACTCACCACAGGTAAACCACCACTCACTACAGGTAAACCACCACTCACCAGGTAAATCACCACTCACCAGGTAAATCACCACTCACCACAGGTAAACCACCACTCACCACAGGTAAACCACCACTCATCCAGGTAAACCACCATTCACCAGCTAAACCACCACTCACCACAGGTAAACCACCACTCACCAGGTAAATCATCACTCACCAGGTAAACCACCATTCACCACAGGTAAACCACCACTCACCACAGGTAAATCACTACTCACCACAGGTAAATCACTCACCAGGTAAACCACCACTCACCACAGGTAAACCACCATTCACCAGGTAAACCACCACTCACCAGGTAAATCACCACTCACCAGGTAAACCACCACTCACCACAGGTAAACCACCATTCACCAGATAAACCACCACTCCTCCAGGTAAACCACCACTCACCACAGGTAAACCACCACTCACCACAGGTAAATCACTACTCACCACAGGTAAATCACCACTCACCAGGTAAACCACCACTCACCACAGGTAAACCACCACTCACCAGGTAAACCACCACTCACCAGGTAAATCACCACTCACCAGGTAAACCACCACTCACCAGGTGAACCACCATACCTCCAGGTGAACCACCACTCCCCACAGGTAAACCACCACTCCCCACAGGTAAGCCACCACTTACCAGGTAAACCACCACTCCCCACAGGTAAACCACCACTCTTCCAGGTAAACCACCACTCCTCCAGGTAAACCACCACTCAGCACAGGTAAACCACCACTCACCAGGTGAACCACCACACCTCCAGGTAAATCACCACTCCCCACAGGTAAACCACCACTTACCAGGTAAACCACCACTCACCAGGTGAACCACCACACTTCCAGGTGAACCACCACTCCCCACAGGTAAACCACCACTCCCCACAGGTAAGCCACCACTTACCAGGTAAACCACCACTCCCCACAGGTAAACCACCACTCCTCCAGGTAAACCACCACTCCTCCAGGTAAACCACCACTCACCACAGGTAAACCACCACTCACCAGGTGAACCACCACACCTCCAGGTAAATCACCACTCCCCACAGGTAAACCACCACTTACCAGGTAAACCACCACTCACCAGGTGAACCACCACACCTCCAGGTAAACCACCACTCCCCACAGGTAAACCACCACTCCCCACAGGTAAGCCACCCCCTCAACCATCAGTGTGGCTGATGGACGTGAGCCGGGGAAGAAGAGGTGGACGGCTCCCAGCCACACACGTGCCCAGGAAGCCGAGGGCTGTGTCCTGCTTGGCTTGGAGCCCCAAAGGGTTCTGCCAGGCTGACGGCGCCGTGTCTTGAGCTCAGGACCGCAGGGCCCTGCAGCACAGGTGTAGGGCTGGCCAGTGCACCAGCCTCCTGTCCAGTGTGGGACGAGGGGCACGGGGGGTCCCAGCCGGGATCAGGAGAGGAAGGGGACGTTAACAGCATCCTTGGCAGAAGGTCGAGGTTACTGCTTCACGTGCCCTCTGCAGACTGCAGGGCTGCTTTGTTTTCTAGGCACAGGGCCCAACACCAGTTTCTTAAGAGGAACCTCGAGGCCACCTGTCCAACCTCAGCGCGGGGTCCACAGCATGGAGGAGTGACAGGAGCCGCCTGCACGGGTTGGTAGAAGGCTCATCTGGCACAGTCCCCACTCCCACAGGGTCCCGGGAGCTCGTGTTCTGGGGACAGGTGTGGATGGGTCACCTCCACAGACAGCAGCCTGAACCCGGCGTGGGGTGGCGGGCTGGGGTTCATCTCTCCTGCTGCCTGAACCCTCTCTCCTGCTGCCACCTTCATCTGTGCTGTCTGAGTTACTCCGTCCAGCTCTCAACGGAGCTGGGCTCTCCTGACTCCCTGCTCATGTCTGCCATGGTGTGATTCTGTAGCTCTTGGAAACCACATTCAGTGAGACTCCAAGGCTCTGCCGTGTAAATGGAGGGAGGTCCACCCCCACATTCAGTGACCCACCGAGCTCCACTGCCATGTGCGGTGACTCCCCAGGGCCCTGCCCCTGCAGCACTCTCTTAACAGTAGCCACCATTAACTAGTCACTTATTTCAGAATATAAGGTAAATCTATCACCTTCAGTAATTACAGCGGTGGCTGCTTTCATTCTGACAATCTGTGTCTTCCTGGCCTGCTGTGCTGCAGTGCTGGTGAGCAGGAGGCTGGAGGCCTCCTGCATGAAGGGGAGCTGACCCTTGGACTAGTCCCTCAGCCTCCTCTGAGCCTGTTTGCTGCCCACAGAAGGGGGGCCAGAGCCCACGAATCTGGGGGTTCACTGCCCTGAACTCTGCTGTGATTCCAGGCGTCTTGCTCATGTATGCTGGTGACACAATTAATATCTCTTCTAAATCCTCAAAATATTAACAGCTGTGTTGGAAAGGGAGGGCGAGGAGGAGAGGGTGTGCTGGCACCTTAGTTGTGGTACATTTGCTGGCCTTGAAGGTTCCAGAGGCACCATCCTTGGCTGCTTCTGATAGATGTGCATCAAAAAAAACCCCTTGTTTTCCCAAAGCAGAAGAGCTGTGCTGCGGAGTCGGGCTGGCACACACTGGCTTTTGTGCAGCATCTGTCCATGGTGCCGTCCTGGGAGCTGGGCCAGGGCCCTCTCACCTTCCTGCACCTGGGCCCGGAGCTTACAAGCAGCACACATGGCCGAACAAGGCCACCTTTGGGTTCTGTGGTCCCGAGGGGGCGTGGACTGGAGAGTGTGAGTGATCTGCTGGACAGAGAGCTCTCTGTTGACAGGGAACAAGAAGTGCCTTTGGAAAGTAAGCTGGCAGACAGGAAGCTGCTGCAGCTTTGGATCTGGGCAAAACTGACCCAGGGTCTCAGCCCCAGCGTCCTCTAGTTGTGTGGCGTTTGTTGAGTTCCGTATTTCTATAACTCTGAATTGACATTGGACTATGTGAAGTTCTACCCACAGCCCTGGGTGAGAATTCCCCACGTCCGCATGGGAAGCCACAGCTGGGGAGTGGAATAAGTGTGGTCTCTGCCAGCTTCACCCAGGTTGTGTTCAATCCCTCAGACCTGCCTCCAAAATACATCTCCAAGCTTCTGTGCCTTTTATCCAAGCTCCTGGGGGTTCCCCTCTTTCTAGAGACAAGTGGGGTTTCAAACCTTCTTCCTAGAGGTGTCTTGGGACATCTTTTCTGTTGCCCTTCACTTGGTACTTGGAACAAGAAGCCAGGTCCTCCCTGCCCAGGACCTGAATGGCCATTTCTCTCTCTTCACCATAGGCTGCCTCTCTGTCTCTGCCCGGGCCATGGTCCCCTGCCCAGAGACACCCCAGCCTTGTGGTTTTGGTGTGAAGGTCAGCTCATCTGGCTGACCGTACCCAGGCTTCCCTGGCCTCAGGTCTCCCTCCTGGCACCTGACTCGCCTGCCTGTAGCCCTGGACGATACATAATGATGTGCCCATTTCTTCTTTTAGTTGCATGTGTCTCACCGATGGGCCCAAAGCTTCATGAGGTGTGGGTGTGCCTGGTTCTAGCATTCCAGTGCTTCCCATACTGGAGGATTTCCCATGTGTGAATGCAACCAGCCATCGATTGAAAATACTTGGGAACAAAGTTGTACCTGAACTGAACACATCAGTTTTCACATCTTCCCCCTAAGCAGTGCTGCATCGTAAATCACTCTTTCCTTGCATTTGCATCAGGTCAGGATCCCTAAGTCATCCACAGAAAATTTCAATTGTACTCAGCAGTGTACAGGAGGAACTTGGGCATCTTCAGAGGTTGGTGTCTGCCCAGGCCCTGGAACCAAATCCCCCTGACCACAGGAGATGACTACGGGAGCCTGCCTGCCACTTGCAGGCCCCATGTACCTCCACACTTTTCCCTTCCACTGACTGTAGAGAGAAAAAAAAGCCTTAGACATACTGCACAGCTACCCTTCCTGGGTGAAGGTTCAAGAAGGAGTGACACACCACTTACCAGTTCTGGAAGACGCAACGGACCGCAGGCACTTTTCCAGTGTGGAGCTGGTTAGATGTGGAAGTGGCGGCAGCCTGGAGACTGAGCTCACGATGCTGCCTGCCGACCCCGCTCCCTTTCCTGCCTTCCCTGGGCGGTGGATGTTACTGTTTCCACCCCAGGTGTGCGGTGGAGTACCGTGAAGAACAGCTCTACTGGACACAAACCATGTCTACCTGCAGGGGGACAGAGAAGAGAAATAAACCAAACTGGAACAAAGGAGGCTGTGTCAGGAGGTTTTTCACTGCAGTGCCCTGTAATCTCTTCTCTGTCAGGAGGACAGATTATAAAAACACTGACATAGATGTTGAGCCGGGCACTGGTGGCCCCTGCCTGTATCCCAGCTGCTTCAGAGGCTGAGATCTGAGCTTCGAGGCTTGACACTGGCCTGGCCAGAAAAGCCCATGAAACTCTTGTCTCCATTCAGAAAAGGCAGAGGTGGCTCTGTTGTTCAAGGGTAGAGTGCTGGCCTTGAGGCAATGAGGCACAGGGACAGCACCCAGGCCCCGAGGTCAAGCTCCAAGGCCAGTGCACACTCACACACTCACACACACACACACACAGAGGCACATGGATCGTAAAAGTGACTATAAGTTAGGCTCGATAGTGGCCTCCAAAGACACAAGGTAAAGGCATGACTCCCAGCTGAAGAGATTCTTGGGGAGTGGAGGCAATGGATTAATTAAAACAATACACTGGATTGGTAAAAACTTGCAATGGGACGGCACCACGGCGAGGCAGCCTGTTCTGTGGATGTACACCACAGGGTGCCTCTGGCCCCTGCCCCTTCTCCTCTCTCCTCTTCTCCTTGGGTGCATGGGGTGAGTAGCGTGGCTCCTGCAGGCCCTGCTGCCATGATGCTTTGTCTTCCCAGGTCTAAAAGCAATGGGGCCGAAACCATGGGCTGACAGCAGGAACCAAATAGATGTTTCCTCCTTTAAGTTGGTTTACCCAGGCATTTTTTTCAGAGCACTGGAAATCTAACACATCATCCCTGGTGGCTGTGTGCAAATAGAAACCACTTTTCCTTGAGAGAAGTGGAAGGACTGTTCCATACCGTGACATAAAGAAGGCAGCGCATGGCCCACCTTCTACAGGGCCTGGCTAGCAGGGGGACAGCTGAGGAACCATTAAAAGACGGGAACAGGAGCGGAAGGGTTTGAACCCCAAGGAGAAGTAAAGAGGACATTGTCACCTACTCACCCTGAAGGCTTCCGTCCTCAGGCAAGGCCCAGGCTCGTAGGGCCAGCAGCTGGGATGCTGCCCTTCCCTGGATGTCGTGAGCCCCATCACCGTTCTCATGGCTGGGGGGACACATGACCCAGCCTAAATCTTAAACAAGGTGTGTGAAGATGGAAGAGCTAGCTGACTGTCCACCATCCAGCATGACGCTGTCCTGGCTCCTGCTAGGAGCTGGTCCTCAGACACTAGCCACTGGCTGTCTGTGGTGCTGCGTCTTCCTAGACCACCCTTCCACGCCCACCCTTCCCTCTGTCCTCAGCTGGCGTGGCGCACAGCTGGTGAGGGAGGCACAGAGCAATGGCGTCACGATCTCAGGAAGGGTTCCATGGAGTTTGTCTGAGCAAGACCCTGAGTGGGAGCCTCTGGAGAGCAGTGGGGTGACAGCAACTCCCAGCGTCCAGGAGGCTCCGTCAGAGGCTGCAGTGGGCGCCACTTCCTGCTTCCGGGAGAGGGATGAACAGCCTGAGAACCACCCACGTCACAAGCTTCAATTCGTTCTACTTTCCGTTAAAGGTGGGGAAGAGCATGCGTTCGATACATTTGATGGGCTTCAAATTCACTTGTTAAGATGTAGTTTCCATGCCACGTGCCTCGTCACCCACTTGACAAAGACAGGGGAGCCTTCTTTGCTAGCCTCGTGGGAATTCTCCATGCATCATGTTTTCCTGCTGTTGGTGGAAGTGAGACATGTGGACTGCCAGCCTTTTCATGCCCCAGCCTACTGGCTTAACCTTGCCCCCACCCCCCAGGCCCCTTGAGGGGAGCAGGGCAAGGGCCCAGCTGCAGGTGCAGAAAAGAGGAATGGGAAGGGAAAGGCTTAGACAGGTGAAATACAAATGTGTTGACATGCTCTGGCCTGGACTCCACCCACAGTGCTCATCAGAAGGTCTGAAATAGAGGTTCCTCAAATGCCCAAGGAGTTTGCCCGCATGCCTCTCAGTGTGTCATGTCGCCCGTCTTCTTAGCAATGGACGCTGACAGGTGGTGGTGACGTGGCCAGGCTCCATCCTGGCCATGCTCACGTGGTGGAATATGGGCTCCCCAAGGGTTGTGCTGGCTCTTTCTGCGACTCTTCATCCATGGCAGAGCCAGCACAGATTAAGACAGGCTGCTCCCTGCCTGGCTCTGCCGACAAGCTGTGTGTGTGGCATGAGGAGAAAGAACTGGAGATGAACTGGGCTGATGGAAAGTCCCCCTCCATTTCAGTCTGTTTTCAACCTTTCTCCCTGCTGGGTGAGAGCAGCACGTCTGCAAACACACACACTTCCCCCCTGGCATCTAGAGCTGCCTTGTGGAGTCCCCGCCCCCTGCTTGTCATCTGGAGCTGCATGTGGGGTGTTTTCTCTCCTCCTCTTCCAGAGCTGCACTGTGGGGTCACTCTTTGTCACACGTGCTTGGCAGCCCCCGTCCAGGATGGCATCATATCTGACCCCAGAGCAAGAGGCTGAGGCTCCAAGGCCAAGCTCTGTGCTGAGTAGCGGCAGCCTCGCAGGGTCAGGACCGGCCGTTCTCGCCATGCAGGACAGATACGGGGATACTGAAGGCCTCAGATGTGGCGCTGGGGTTCACCTTTGTGCTTTGTGCTGGCTGACTGGGGCGTCTCTGTCATTTCTGGAGAGCCTTGGCAGACGGGCATCTCTCTGCTCACATCCGGCCCCTGAATGTGGGGACTGTGTGTGGAGGACACCCCCGTCTCCACACCCCTCCTCTGTGGGAACACAGCCGTCTCCACTGCTTAATGAGGTTTTGTTGTTCAAAGCCATCTGCCTGCATCTAGGGCAACTACGGCTGTCATTCACAGGTGCTTGCAGGCACAAACTCAGGGGCCTTGCCATGTGTGGAGGCTTGAAGGTTGGAGAAAAGCCATGATCCCATGACAGAGGCCAGGAATCTCCGGGAGTGGAGTAAACATACCACCGTCAGTGTGGCCGGAGAGGCCCGGGAAAAACCCACACATGCTTGACAGAAGACGGTGAATAACTGGACCATCCACTCCACATGACGGTGGACCATCCACTCCACACGCCAGTGGACCATCCACTCCACACGACAGTGGACCATCCACTCCACACGACAGTGGACCTTACACTCCACACGACAGTGGACCATCCACTCCACACGACAGTGCACCATCCACTCCACACGACAGTGGACCATCCACTCCACAAGACAGTGGACCATCCACTCCACACGACAGTGGACCTTCCACTCCACACGACAGTGGACCATCCACTCCACACGACAGTGGACCATCCACTCCACACGACAGTGGACCTTACACTCCACACGACAGTGGACCATCCACTCCACACGACAGTGCACCATCCACTCCACACGACAGTGGACCATCCACTCCACAAGACAGTGGACCATCCACTCCACACGACAGTGCACCATCCACTCCACACGACAGTGGACCATCCACTCCACAAGACAGTGGACCATCCACTCCACACGACAGTGGACCATCCACTCCACAGGACAGTGGACCATCCACTCCACACGACAGTGGACCATCCACTCCACACGACAGTGGACCATCCACTCCACACGACAGTGGACCATCCACTCCACACGACAGTGGACCATCCAATCCACAGGACAGTGGACCATCCACTCCACACGACAGTGGACCATCCACTCCACACGACAGTGGACCATCCACTCCACACGACAGTGGACCATCCACTCCACACGACAGTGGACCATCCACTCCACACGACAGTGGACCATCCACTCCACACGACAGTGGACCATCCACTCCACACGACAGTGGACCATCCACTCCACACGACAGTGGACCATCCACTCCACACGACAGTGGACCTTCCACTCCACACGACAGTGGACCATCCACTCCACACGACAGTGGACCATCCACTCCACACGACAGTGGACCATCCACTCCACACGACAGTGGACCATCCACTCCACAAGACAGTGGACCATCCACTCCACATGACAGTGGACCATCCACTCCACACGACAGTGGACCTTCCACTCCACATGACAGTGGACCATCCACTCCTCCACACAGTGGATCATCTGCAGTCGGTGCTTTCTCTGAGGTCCTCTTTGTTCAGTGCTAGCACCCTAGCAGTTGAATCGCAGCACCACTTCTAGCTTTTTCTGTGATTATTGGGCTCTGGGGATGGGGTTGTCCATGTGCAGGCACAGGCTGGCTTAGCGGGACACCTGGGCTTCTGATCTTTCCGGTCCAGCCATGTATACCTACCCCTGGACAAACATAGGGCTGCCTGATCCCTGTAACCTCGGAGGCCTGGGATCCGTGCCAGTGGAAGTCCTAGGGATAGAGAATGCCCTGACTGAGAATAGCAATGCTTTCCTTGCTTCTGGGCGTTTCTGAATCCAAAATCCAGCCAACAACCCCCAACGAGGAACTGTTCCCCTTAACCCTGGCTCTTCCTGCCAGGACCACTCTGCATTTCCCAGGACGTCGGACAAGCAGTGCCTGGCTTCTCGTTGGTGGCTCCTTTGGGCACAGGCCCCTTTGTGGACCTCGGGCTTCCTAGGAGCTGAGACAGGAGGCCAGTTCCCACTGTTTTCCTGTTTATTATTCCCAGCAGCACAGAGGCTCCTCCCGAGAGGTCTGGGAGGGCACGGGGCTGAGCCCGAGGCTGTGGCTCTGATCCTGAGCCTGGGTGGTTGGCACATTCTGGGCTGGGCTGGAGCCTGTGACCGGGATGGAGTGTGGGAGGCTTGTCACGGAGGCAGAATGAGAGGGGGATGGGGTGACTGCTGGAGGGCTGTCTGGGGCATCCCGAGCAGCTCTCCTATAGCACTGCCACTGCCCACACCCACATGCTGTGTGAGGTACAGCGACACGAGGCAAGGCCCGCGGTGATAGCAGAAGATACGAGGGGCAGGAAACCTTGAAACCACTCCTGTGAGAATTCTTCCTTGGGGTGAGCACTTCCTTTCTCGGTCATCTTTGTTCTGCTGGCTGCCAGCTCACAGAGTGTCCTGTGCCTGCAGCTCTCCTGCCGATGTCAACAGGCGCAGGGCAGGCCTGGGATGGTCTGTTGGGCCTGGCAGGACAGCACCTAGACGCTCAAGCATGTGGTTCTGGGTAACCTCTTCTGCAAGCGAGTCAGGAAGAAGCTGTATTTGGCCACGATGTCCTGTTGAAGCAGCCCACGCAGTGACCACAAGTGAAGTGTGCAGCAGCAGTTGGTACCGTCCCTCGGGGCTGTTGTGCGTTCGTCTCTGAGCCTCTCCTGTTTCTTGTCACACACTTTCCCGAGTGAAGTCATGGTCTTCTTGCAAAATTAAAGAGAAGCTATTTACTGCAGCCACCTACAGCAGAGGAATTAATTCAGATCTCACAGGCAGAGAGAGAGGGAAAGAGAGAGGGGAGAGAGGGAGGAGGAGAGGGGGAGGAGGAGAGGGGTCAGCAGAAGGATGAAGCAGAAGCTACATCTCCCTCACGTCCTGCCTGCCTGCCGCTTGGGATGCACAGCCATGTCTCCCAGACGTGGAGGTGGAGAGCCTGAGGCCTGGGTCACAGACGTGAGCCTCCCTCCAAGCCGTGGGAAAGGAGGACCTGGGCGATCACAGGCAGATGGCCCAGGACTGCTCTGCGCCTGGAGGGGGTGCCATCTTCCTTGGTCCACTTGGGAGAGAGTGGAGGGCACTGCAGCATTTGGCTCCCAAGCGTCAGGCCCTGGGAGAACCAGGTGTCCTTTAATGCACAGCCCGGGAGCCTCAGCAGAGAGGCGGATACTGAGCTTTGTTTGCCTGCATCCCTAGCCCCGCCTGGTGAAGACATCTGGGGTGGGTTTTGGGGTGAGACCACGTGTGCCTAGGATGGGAGGGTTGACCGTGGAGACCATGCGGGTTAGCCCCAGGCGTGCTGAGCGCCAGGCATTGTGCTGGACTCGGCCGTGGAAGGAGGGCACCTCCAACCAGTTGGCTGTCTGGGAAAAAGCCTGGGAGTCTCCTCCTTCTGGAATCTTCAGCCCTCAGGCGTGGGGAATTCTCACCCACCCTCTGCCTTCCTGGCAGCAGCTCAGCCTGTCCGGTGTCAGGTGAGAGCAGCCTCCCGGTCCCTGCTTGATAGGCTACATGGGCTTGGACGCCCTGTCCTATTGAAGCAGTAGGGTTGGCTCAGAACCTGCTCCCAGCTCACACTCCCTGCCTGGCTCCAAGGCTTCTGCCAGAGCCACACCTCTGCCCCACAACCTTCTTTCTTTGAGCTGAAAGACAAGTGAAGCAGCTGTAGGGATGGCTGCCGGAAGCCCAGGTGAAGTCCTGAAGAAGGATGATCGAGAAATGTCCTGAAGAAGAGAAGGGAGTGGGTTAGGGAGTTATTCGCCTTCTGGAAAGACAGATGTTCTTAATTGTGGGATGATGAGCGAGTCCATTTGGAGAAGAAGACATTCAGCACTCGGCCGTGTCTGAAGACAATTAGCTTTGGTGACCACACGCAGGCCGACCGCTGCCTGTCACAGAGGCCCTCTGTCACTGGACACGAGACCCAGCGCTCCCCTACTCCAGAGGTGCACTGGCCAGGTCTGTACCATCACAGCTGCCGCCTTCTCAGGCTCCCACCCTCATGTGGCTGGAGTGAAGGGACCAGGTGACTAGGGCCCCTCTTCAGGGCCCAGAAACCAACAGGGCTGCTTGTGGGCAGCAGGTGGGGCCATTGTTCCCGAAACACAGAGCACTGGCAGGCAACATGTGGCCACACAAAAGACACAGACACTAGGGCTTTGTCCCAGACTCCACGGGTGTGTCTGTGTCCAGAGCCTGGACCAGGATGTGAGGCCCTAAGGGAGAGTTCAGGCGACACATCTGCCAGGCAACCCGGCACCCCAAGCAAAGCACACAGACCCCCGCCTGGCTGCCAAGCTCGCCCACAGCGCCCACAGCGGGTCTGCGGTGGGGTGGGGCGGCTCAGGGCAGCGGGTGGAACAATGCCACTCCTGCGGTGGAGACGTGTGGGGTCCTCGCAGGCTGTGTGACGTGCGGTTGTGCTTCTTCGTTGGTTGTGGTGGCTGGCGTTTCCTGTCTTCAGTGTGGACACAATGGCGCTGAACGGAGGCCCAGGCTGCAGGGGCTGCGGGGATTCTCCACCCACAGCGAGACGGTGGCTGGCCTTCCCAAGTGTCCACGGCTGTGCCTGGCGGTGCTCGGGGACCTGGCTGGTATGGACCTCCTTTTCTCTCATTGTACAGGAGCCCATGTGGACAAGTTCAGCTCCTTCCTGGCCTTTTAACGCAGCCAAAGGCTGGGCCTGGCAGGGCGTCACCACACGTGAAGGGCACCAGTGACGGTCCCTGATGTGCCGGCTTTGGCATGTGCAAAGGCCACGGCCTCTTGTGTTAAGGCTCATTCTTCATGTCCCTCCAGCGAGGACACGAAACACAGGCTGTGTAGCAGGTGGCCTGATGCTGCGTTAGATGAGCTGGTGGTGCCCTGGGGACCACGAAACGAGCACAATCACCACAGAAGGAGCAGACTCACCACTGGACCAGCACACTCCAGTGAACCAGCACACTCCAGTGAACCAGCACACTCACCAGTGAACCAGCACACTCACTACTGAACCAGCACATTCACCACTGAACCAGCACACTCACCAGTGAACCAGCACACTCACCAGTGAACCAGCACACTCACCACGGCACCAGCACACTCACCAGTGAACCAGCACAATCACCAGTGAACCAGCACACTCACCACTGAACCAGCACACTCACCACTGAACCAGCACACTCACCAGTGAACCAGCACACTCACCACTGAACCAGCACACTCACCACTGAACCAGCACACTCACCACTGAACCAGCACACTCACCAGTGAACCAGCACACTCACCACTGGACCAGCACACTCACCACTGGACCGGCACACTCACCAGTGAACCAGCACACTCACCAGTGAACCAGCACACTCACCACTGAACCAGCACACTCACCACTGAACCAGAACACTCACCAGTGAACCAGCACACTCACCACTGGACCAGCACACTCACCACTGGACCGGCACACTCACCAGTGAACCGGCACACTCACCACTGCACCAGCACACTCACCACGGCACCAGCACACTCACCACTGAACCAGCACACTCACCACTGAACCAGCACACTCACCATTGCACCAGCACACTGACCACTGAACCAGCACACTCACCACTGAACCAGCACACTCACCACTGAACCAGCACACTCACCAGTGAACCAGCACACTCACCAGTGAACCAGCACACTCACCACTGAACCAGCACACTCACTACTGAACCAGCACACTCACCACTGAACCAGCACACTCACCACTGAACCAGCACACTCACCAGTGAACCAGCACACTCACCACTGAACCAGCACACTCACCACTGAACCAGCACACTCACCAGTGAACCAGCGCACTCACCACTGAACCAGCACACTCACCAGTGAACCAGCACACTCACCAGTGAACCAGCACACTCACCACTGAACCAGCACACTCACCAGTGAACCAGCACACTCACCACTGAACCAGCACACTCACCAGTGAACCAGCACACTCACCACTGAACCAGCACACTCACCAGTGAACCAGCACACTCACCAGTGAACCAGCACACTCACCAGTGAACCAGCACACTCACCACTGAACCAGCACACTCACCACTGAACCAGCACACTCACCAGTGAACCAGCACACTCACCAGTGAACCAGCACACTCACCACTGAACCAGCACACTCACCAGTGAACCAGCTCACTCACCACTGCACCAGCACACTCACCAGTGAACCAGCACACTCACCACTGAACCAGCACACTCACCAGTGAACCAGCACACTCACCAGTGAACCAGCACACTCACCACTGAACCAGCACACTCACCACTGAACCAGCACACTCATAAGTGAACCAGCACACTCACCACTGAACCAGCACACTCACCAGTGAACCAGCACACTCACCAGTGAACCAGCACACTCACCAGTGAACCAGCACACTCACCACTGAACCAGCACACTCATAAGTGAACCAGCACACTCACCAGTGAACCAGCACACTCACCACTGCACCAGCACACTCACCAGTGAACCAGCACACTCACCAGTGAACCAGCACACTCACCACTGCACCAGCACACTCACCAGTGAACCAGCACACTCACCAGTGAACCAGCACACTCACCAGTGAACCAGCACACTCCAGTGAACCAGCACACTCACCACTGAACCAGCACACTCACCACTGAACCAGCACACTCACCAGTGAACCAGCACACTCACCAGTGAACCAGCACACTCACCACTGAACCAGCACACTCACCACTGAACCAGCACACTCACCAGTGAACCAGCGCACTCACCAGTGAACCAGCACACTCACCACTGAACCAGCACACTCACCAGTGAACCAGCACACTCACCACTGCACCAGCACACTCACCAGTGAACCAGCACACTCACCACTGAACCAGCACACTCACCACTGAACCAGCACACTCACCACTGCACCAGCACACTCACCAGTGAACCAGCACACTCACCACTGAACCAGCACACTCACCAGTGAACCAGCACACTCACCACTGAACCAGCACACTCACCACTGAACCAGCACACTCACCACTGAACCAGCACACTCACCACTGAACCAGCACACTCACCACTGAACCAGCACACTCACCACTGAACCAGCTCACTCACCACTGCACCAGCACACTCACCAGTGAACCAGCACACTCACCAGTGAACCAGCACACTCACCAGTGAACCAGCACACTCACCAGTGAACCAGCACACTCACCACTGAACCAGCACACTCACCAGTGAACCAGCACACTCACCACTGAACCAGCACACTCACCACTGAACCAGCACACTCACCAGTGAACCAGCTCACTCACCACTGCACCAGCACACTCACCAGTGAACCAGCACACTCACCACTGAACCAGCACACTCACCAGTGAACCAGCACACTCACCAGTGAACCAGCACACTCACCAGTGAACCAGCACAGTCACCACTGAACCAGCACACTCACCACTGAACCAGCACACTCACCACTGAACCAGCACACTCACCACTGCACCAGCACACTCACCAGTGAACCAGCACACTCAGCAGTGAACCAGCACACTCACCACTGAACCAGCACACTCACCAGTGAACCAGCACACTCACCAGTGAACCAGCACACTCACCACTGAACCAGCACACTCACCACTGAACCAGCACACTCACCAGTGAACCAGCACACTCACCACTGAACCAGCACACTCACCAGTGAACCAGCACACTCACCACTGAACCAGCACACTCACCACTGAACCAGCACACTCACCAGTGAACCAGCACACTCACCACTGAACCAGCACACTCACCAGTGAACCAGCACACTCACCACTGAACCAGCACACTCACCACTGAACCAGCACACTCACCAGTGAACCAGCACACTCACCACTGAACCAGCACACTCACCAGTGAACCAGCACACTCACCACTGAACCAGCACACTCACCAGTGAACCAGCACACTCACCACTGCACCAGCACACTCACCACTGAACCAGCACACTCACCACTGAACCAGCACACTCACCACTGAACCAGCACACTCACCAGTGAACCAGCACACTCAGCAGTGAACCAGCACACTCACCACTGAACCAGCACACTCACCACTGCACCAGCACACTCACCAGTGAACCAGCACACTCACCAGTGAACCAGCACACTCACCAGTGAACCAGCACACTCACCAGTGAACCAGCACACTCACCACTGAACCAGCACACTCACCAGTGAACCAGCACACTCACCAGTGAACCAGCACACTCACCACTAAACCAGCACACTCACCACTGAACCAGCACACTCACCACTGAACCAGCACACTCACCAGTGAACCAGCACACTCACCAGTGAACCAGCACACTCACCAGTGAACCAGCACACTCACCACTGAACCAGCACACTCACCACTGAACCAGCACACTCACCACTGAACCAGCACACTCACCAGTGAACCAGCACACTCACCAGTGAACCAGCACACTCACCACTGAACCAGCACACTCACCAGTGAACCAGCACACTCACCACTGAACCAGCACACTCACCACTGAACCAGCACACTCACCAGTGAACCAGCACACTCACCAGTGAACCAGCACACTCACCACTGTACCAGCACACTCACAAGTGAACCAGCACACTCACCAGTGAACCAGCACACTCACCACTGAACCAGCACACTCACCAGTGAACCAGCACACTCACCAGTGAACCAGCACACTCACCAGTGAACCAGCACACTCACCACTGAACCAGCACACTCACCAGTGAACCAGCACACTCACCACTGAACCAGCACACTCACCACTGAACCAGCACACTCACCAGTGAACCAGCACACTCACCAGTGAACCAGCACACTCACCACTGAACCAGCACACTCACCAGTGAACCAGCACACTCACCACTGAACCAGCACACTCACCAGTGAACCAGCACACTCACCACTGAACCAGCACACTCACCACTGAACCAGCACACTCACCAGTGAACCAGCACACTCACCACTGAACCAGCACACTCACCAGTGAACCAGCACACTCACCACTGAACCAGCACACTCACCACTGAACCAGCACACTCACCAGTGAACCAGCACACTCACCACTGAACCAGCACACTCACCAGTGAACCAGCACACTCACCACTGAACCAGCACACTCACCAGTGAACCAGCACACTCACCACTGCACCAGCACACTCACCACTGAACCAGCACACTCACCACTGAACCAGCACACTCACCACTGAACCAGCACACTCACCACTGAACCAGCACACTCACCAGTGAACCAGCACACTCAGCAGTGAACCAGCACACTCACCACTGCACCAGCACACTCACCACTGCACCAGCACACTCACCAGTGAACCAGCACACTCACCACTGAACCAGCACACTCACCAGTGAACCAGCACACTCACCAGTGAACCAGCACACTCACCACTGAACCAGCACACTCACCAGTGAACCAGCACACTCACCAGTGAACCAGCACACTCACCACTGAACCAGCACACTCACCAGTGAACCAGCACACTCACCAGTGAACCAGCACACTCACCAGTGAACCAGCACACTCACCAGTGAACCAGCACACTCACCACTGAACCAGCACACTCACCACTGAACCAGCACACTCACCAGTGAACCAGCACACTCACCAGTGAACCAGCACACTCACCAGTGAACCAGCACACTCACCAGTGAACCAGCACACTCACCACTGAACCAGCACACTCACCACTGAACCAGCACACTCACCAGTGAACCAGCACACTCACCACTGAACCAGCACACTCACCACTGAACCAGCACACTCACCAGTGAACCAGCACACTCACCACTGAACCAGCACACTCACCAGTGAACCAGCACACTCACCACTGAACCAGCACACTCACCAGTGAACCAGCACACTCACCAGTGAACCAGCACACTCACCACTGTACCAGCACACTCACCAGTGAACCAGCACACTCACCAGTGAACCAGCACACTCACCACTGAACCAGCACACTCACAAGTGAACCAGCACACTCACCACTGAACCAGCACACTCACCACTGCACCAGCACACTCACCACTGAACCAGCACACTCACCACTGAACCAGCACACTCACCAGTGAACCAGCACACTCACCAGTGAACCAGCGCACTCACCACTGAACCAGCGCACTCACCAGTGAACCAGCACACTCACCAGTGAACCAGCACACTCACCAGTGAACCAGCACACTCACCAGTGAACCAGCACACTCACCACTGCACCAGCACACTCACCACTGCACCAGCACACTCACCAGTGAACCAGCACACTCACCAGTGAACCAGCACACTCACCAGTGAACCAGCACACTCACCAGTGTACCAGCACACTCACCAGTGAACCAGCACACTCACCACTGAACCAGCACACTCACCACTGAACCAGCACACTCACCAGTGAACCAGCACACTCACCACTGAACCAGCACACTCACCACTGCACCAGCACACTCACCACTGCACCAGCACACTCACCAGTGAACCAGCACACTCACCACTGCACCAGCACACTCACCACTGAACCAGCACACTCACCACTGCACCAGCACACTCACCACTGCACCAGCACACTCACCACTGCACCAGCACACTCACCAGTGAACCAGCACACTCACCAGTGAACCAGCACACTCAGCAGTGAACCAGCACACTCACCACTGAACCAGCACACTCACCACTGCACCAGCACACTCACCAGTGAACCAGCACACTCACCAGTGAACCAGCACACTCACCAGTGAACCAGCACACTCACCAGTGAACCAGCACACTCACCACTGAACCAGCACACTCACCACTGAACCAGCACACTCACCAGTGAACCAGCACACTCACCACTGAACCAGCACACTCACCAGTGAACCAGCACACTCACCACTGAACCAGCACACTCACCACTGAACCAGCACACTCACCAGTGAACCAGCACACTCACCACTGAACCAGCACACTCACCAGTGAACCAGCACACTCACCACTGAACCAGCACACTCACCAGTGAACCAGCACACTCACCACTGCACCAGCACACTCACCACTGAACCAGCACACTCACCACTGAACCAGCACACTCACCACTGAACCAGCACACTCACCACTGAACCAGCACACTCACCAGTGAACCAGCACACTCAGCAGTGAACCAGCACACTCACCACTGAACCAGCACACTCACCACTGCACCAGCACACTCACCAGTGAACCAGCACACTCACCAGTGAACCAGCACACTCACCAGTGAACCAGCACACTCACCAGTGAACCAGCACACTCACCACTGAACCAGCACACTCACCAGTGAACCAGCACACTCACCAGTGAACCAGCACACTCACCACTGAACCAGCACACTCACCACTGAACCAGCACACTCACCAGTGAACCAGCACACTCACCAGTGAACCAGCACACTCACCAGTGAACCAGCACACTCACCACTGAACCAGCACACTCACCACTGAACCAGCACACTCACCACTGAACCAGCACACTCACCACTGAACCAGCACACTCACCAGTGAACCAGCACACTCACCAGTGAACCAGCACACTCACCAGTGAACCAGCACACTCACCACTGAACCAGCACACTCACCACTGAACCAGCACACTCACCAGTGAACCAGCACACTCACCAGTGAACCAGCACACTCACCACTGTACCAGCACACTCACAAGTGAACCAGCACACTCACCAGTGAACCAGCACACTCACCACTGAACCAGCACACTCACCAGTGAACCAGCACACTCACCAGTGAACCAGCACACTCACCACTGAACCAGCACACTCACCACTGAACCAGCACACTCACCAGTGAACCAGCACACTCACCACTGAACCAGCACACTCACCACTGAACCAGCACACTCACCAGTGAACCAGCACACTCACCACTGAACCAGCACACTCACCACTGAACCAGCACACTCACCAGTGAACCAGCACACTCACCAGTGAACCAGCACACTCACCACTGAACCAGCACACTCACCAGTGAACCAGCACACTCACCACTGAACCAGCACACTCACCAGTGAACCAGCACACTCACCACTGAACCAGCACACTCACCACTGAACCAGCACACTCACCACTGAACCAGCACACTCACCAGTGAACCAGCACACTCACCACTGAACCAGCACACTCACCACTGAACCAGCACACTCACCACTGAACCAGCACACTCACCACTGAACCAGCACACTCACCACTGCACCAGCACACTCACCACTGAACCAGCACACTCACCACTGAACCAGCACACTCACCACTGCACCAGCACACTCACCACTGAACCAGCACACTCACCACTGAACCAGCACACTCAGCAGTGAACCAGCACACTCACCACTGAACCAGCACACTCACCACTGCACCAGCACACTCACCAGTGAACCAGCACACTCACCACTGAACCAGCACACTCACCAGTGAACCAGCACACTCACCAGTGAACCAGCACACTCACCACTGAACCAGCACACTCACCAGTGAACCAGCACACTCACCAGTGAACCAGCACACTCACCACTGAACCAGCACACTCACCACTGAACCAGCACACTCACCAGTGAACCAGCACACTCACCAGTGAACCAGCACACTCACCACTGAACCAGCACACTCACCAGTGAACCAGCACACTCACCACTGAACCAGCACACTCACCACTGAACCAGCACACTCACCACTGAACCAGCACACTCACCAGTGAACCAGCACACTCACCAGTGAACCAGCACACTCACCACTGAACCAGCACACTCACCACTGAACCAGCACACTCACCAGTGAACCAGCACACTCACCACTGAACCAGCACACTCACCACTGAACCAGCACACTCACCACTGAACCAGCACACTCACCACTGAACCAGCACACTCACCACTGAACCAGCACACTCACCAGTGAACCAGCACACTCACCAGTGAACCAGCACACTCACCACTGTACCAGCACACTCACAAGTGAACCAGCACACTCACCAGTGAACCAGCACACTCACCACTGAACCAGCACACTCACAAGTGAACCAGCACACTCACCACTGAACCAGCACACTCACCACTGCACCAGCACACTCACCACTGAACCAGCACACTCACCACTGAACCAGCGCACTCACCAGTGAACCAGCACACTCACCAGTGAACCAGCGCACTCACCACTGAACCAGCGCACTCACCAGTGAACCAGCACACTCACCAGTGAACCAGCACACTCACCAGTGAACCAGCACACTCACCACTGCACCAGCACACTCACCAGTGAACCAGCACACTCACCACTGCACCAGCACACTCACCACTGCACCAGCACACTCACCAGTGAACCAGCACACTCACCAGTGAACCAGCACACTCACCAGTGAACCAGCACACTCACCAGTGTACCAGCACACTCACCAGTGAACCAGCACACTCACCACTGAACCAGCACACTCACCACTGAACCAGCACACTCACCAGTGAACCAGCACACTCACCACTGAACCAGCACACTCACCACTGCACCAGCACACTCACCACTGCACCAGCACACTCACCAGTGAACCAGCACACTCACCACTGCACCAGCACACTCACCACTGAACCAGCACACTCACCACTGCACCAGCACACTCACCACTGCACCAGCACACTCACCACTGCACCAGCACACTCACCAGTGAACCAGCACACTCACCAGTGAACCAGCACACTCAGCAGTGAACCAGCACACTCACCAGTGAACCAGCACACTCACCAGTGAACCAGCACACTCAGCAGTGAACCAGCACACTCACCAGTGAACCAGCACACTCACCAGTGAACCAGCACACTCACCAGTGAACCAGCACACTCACCAGTGAACCAGCACACTCACCAGTGAACCAGCACACTCACCACTAAACCAGCACACTCACCACTGAACCAGCACACTCACCACTGAACCAGCACACTCACCAGTGAACCAGCACACTCACCAGTGAACCAGCACACTCACCAGTGAACCAGCACACTCACCAGTGAACCAGCACACTCACCACTGAACCAGCACACTCACCACTGAACCAGCACACTCACCACTGAACCAGCACACTCACCAGTGAACCAGCACACTCACCAGTGAACCAGCACACTCACCACTGAACCAGCACACTCACCAGTGAACCAGCACACTCACCACTGAACCAGCACACTCACCACTGAACCAGCACACTCACCAGTGAACCAGCACACTCACCAGTGAACCAGCACACTCACCAGTGAACCAGCACACTCACCACTGTACCAGCACACTCACAAGTGAACCAGCACACTCACCAGTGAACCAGCACACTCACCACTGAACCAGCACACTCACAAGTGAACCAGCACACTCACCAGTGAACCAGCACACTCACCAGTGAACCAGCACACTCACCACTGAACCAGCACACTCACCACTGAACCAGCACACTCACCAGTGAACCAGCACACTCACCACTGAACCAGCACACTCACCAGTGAACCAGCACACTCACCAGTGAACCAGCACACTCACCAGTGAACCAGCACACTCACCAGTGAACCAGCACACTCACCAGTGAACCAGCACACTCACCACTGAACCAGCACACTCACCAGTGAACCAGCACACTCACCACTGAACCAGCACACTCACCAGTGAACCAGCACACTCACCAGTGAACCAGCACACTCACCACTGAACCAGCACACTCACCAGTGAACCAGCACACTCACCACTGAACCAGCACACTCACCACTGAACCAGCACACTCACCAGTGAACCAGCACACTCACCACTGAACCAGCACACTCACCAGTGAACCAGCACACTCACCAGTGAACCAGCACACTCACCAGTGAACCAGCACACTCACCACTGCACCAGCACACTCACCAGTGAACCAGCACACTCACCAGTGAACCAGCACACTCAGCAGTGAACCAGCACACTCACCACTGAACCAGCACACTCACCACTGCACCAGCACACTCACCAGTGAACCAGCACACTCACCACTGAACCAGCACACTCACCAGTGAACCAGCACACTCACCAGTGAACCAGCACACTCACCACTGAACCAGCACACTCACCAGTGAACCAGCACACTCACCAGTGAACCAGCACACTCACCACTGAACCAGCACACTCACCAGTGAACCAGCACACTCACCACTGAACCAGCACACTCACCACTGAACCAGCACACTCACCAGTGAACCAGCACACTCACCACTGAACCAGCACACTCACCAGTGAACCAGCACACTCACCAGTGAACCAGCACACTCACCAGTGAACCAGCACACTCACCACTGAACCAGCACACTCACCAGTGAACCAGCACACTCACCAGTGAACCAGCACACTCACCACTGAACCAGCACACTCACCAGTGAACCAGCACACTCACCAGTGAACCAGCACACTCACCAGTGAACCAGCACACTCACCAGTGAACCAGCACACTCACCACTGAACCAGCACACTCACCAGTGAACCAGCACACTCACCAGTGAACCAGCACACTCACCAGTGAACCAGCACACTCACAAGTGAACCAGCACACTCACCAGTGAACCAGCACACTCACCACTGAACCAGCACACTCACAAGTGAACCAGCACACTCACCACTGAACCAGCACACTCACCACTGAACCAGCACACTCACCACTGAACCAGCACACTCACCACTGAACCAGCACACTCACCAGTGAACCAGCGCACTCACCAGTGAACCAGCGCACTCACCACTGAACCAGCGCACTCACCAGTGAACCAGCACACTCACCAGTGAACCAGCACACTCACCAGTGAACCAGCACACTCACCAGTGAACCAGCACACTCACCAGTGAACCAGCACACTCACCAGTGTACCAGCACACTCACCAGTGAACCAGCACACTCACCACTGAACCAGCACACTCACCACTGAACCAGCACACTCACCAGTGAACCAGCACACTCACCACTGCACCAGCACACTCACCACTGCACCAGCACACTCACCACTGCACCAGCACACTCACCAGTGAACCAGCACACTCACCACTGCACCAGCACACTCACCACTGAACCAGCACACTCACCACTGCACCAGCACACTCACCACTGCACCAGCACACTCACCACTGCACCAGCACACTCACCAGTGAACCAGCACACTCACCAGGGAACCAGCACACTCACCAGTGAACCAGCACACTCACCAGTGTACCAGCACACTCACCAGGGAACCAGCACACTCACCACTGAACCAGCACACTCACCACTGAACCAGCACACTAACCAGTGAACCAGCACACTCACCACTGAACCAGCACACTCACCACTGAACCAGCACACTCACCAGTGAACCAGCACACTCACCAGTGAACCAGCACACTCACCAGTGAACCAGCACACTCACCACTGAACCAGCACACTCACCACTGAACCAGCACACTCACCAGTGAACCAGCACACTCACCAGTGTACCAGCACTCTCACCACTGAACCAGCACACTCACCAGTGAACCAGCACACTCACCACTGAACCAGCACACTCACCAGTGAACCAGCACACTCACCACTGAACCAGCACACTCACCACTGAACCAGCACACTCACCAGTGAACCAGCACACTCACCACTGAACCAGCACACTCACCAGTGAACCAGCACACTCACCAGTGAACCAGCACACTCACCACTGAACCAGCACACTCACCAGTGAACCAGCACACTCACCAGTGAACCAGCACACTCACCAGTGTACCAGCACACTCACCACTGAACCAGCACACTCACCACTGAACCAGCACACTCTCCACTGAACCAGCACACTCACCACTGAACCAGCACACTCACCACTGAACCAGCACACTCACCACTGAACCAGCACACTCACCACTGCACCAGCACACTCACCACTGCACCAGCACACTCACCACTGCACCAGCACACTCACCACTGAACCAGCACACTCACCAGTGAACCAGCACACTCACCAGTGAACCAGCACACTCACCAGTGAACCAGCACACTCACCAGTGAACCAGCACACTCACCACTGAACCAGCACACTCACCACTGCACCAGCACACTCACCACTGCACCAGCACACTCACCAGTGTACCAGCACACTCACCACTGAACCAGCACACTCACCAGTGAACCAGCACACTCACCAGTGAACCAGCACACTCACCAGTGAACCAGCACACTCACCACTGAACCAGCACACTCACCAGTGAACCAGCACACTCACCAGTGAACCAGCACACTCACCACTGCACCAGCACACTCACCACTGCACCAGCACACTCACCACTGCACCAGCACACTCACCACTGCACCAGCACACTCACCACTGAACCAGCACACTCACCAGTGAACCAGCACACTCACCAGTGAACCAGCACACTCACCACTGAACCAGCACACTCACCAGTGAACCAGCACACTCACCAGTGAACCAGCACACTCACCAGTGAACCAGCACACTCACCACTGAACCAGCACACTCACCACTGAACCAGCACACTCACCACTGAACCAGCACACTCACCAGTGAACCAGCACACTCACCACTGAACCAGCACACTCACCAGTGAACCAGCACACTCACCACTGCACCAGCACACTCACCACTGCACCAGCACACTCACCACTGAACCAGCACACTCACCAGTGACCCAGCACACTCACCAGTGAACCAGCACACTCACCACTGAACCAGCACACTCACCAGTGAACCAGCACACTCACCAGTGAACCAGCACACTCACCACTGAACCAGCTCACTCACCACTGAACCAGCACACTCACCAGTGAACCAGCACACTCACCACTGAACCAGCACACTCACCACTGTACCAGCACACTCACCACTGAACCAGCTCACTCACCACTGAACCAGCACACTCACCAGTGAACCAGCACACTCACCACTGAACCAGCACACTCACCACTGAACCAGCACACTCACCACTGAACCAGCACACTCACCACTGTACCAGCACACTCACCACTGAACCAGCACACTCACCAGTGAACCAGCACACTCACCAGTGAACCAGCACACTCACCACTGCACCAGCACACTCACCACTGACCCAGCACACTGACCAGTGAACCAGCACACTCACCACTGCACCAGCACACTCACCACTGACCCAGCACACTCACCACTGAACCAGCACACTCACCACTGACCCAGCACACTCACCACTGACCCAGCACACTCACCACTGAACCAGCACACTCACCAGTCAACCAGCACACTCACCAGTGAACCAGCACACTCACCACTGCACCAGCACACTCACCACTGACCCAGCACACTGACCAGTGAACCAGCACACTCACCACTGCACCAGCACACTCACCACTGACCCAGCACACTCACCACTGAACCAGCACACTCACCACTGAACCAGCACACTCACCAGTGAACCAGCACACTCACCAGTGAACCAGCACACTCACCACTGCACCAGCACACTCACCAGTGAACCAGCACACTCACCACTGAACCAGCACACTCACAAGTGAACCAGCACACTCACCACTGAACCAGCACACTCACCACTGAACCAGCACACTCACCACTGCACCAGCACACTCACCACTGCACCAGCACACTCACCAGTGAACCAGCACACTCACCAGTGAACCAGCACACTCACCACTGAACCAGCACACTCACCAGTGAACCAGCACAGTCACCAGTGAACCAGCACAGTCACCAGTGAACCAGCACAGTCACCAGTGAACCAGCACACTCACCAGTGAACCAGCACACTCACCAGTGAACCAGCACACTCACCAGTGAACCAGCACACTCACCACTGAACCAGCACACTCACCACTGAACCAGCTCACTCACCACTGAACCAGCACACTCACCAGTGAACCAGCACACTCACCAGTGAACCAGCACACTCACCACTGAACCAGCACACTCACCACTGAACCAGCACACTCACCACTGAACCAGCTCACTCACCACTGAACCAGCACACTCACCACTGAACCAGCACACTCACCAGTGAACCAGCACACTCACCAGTGAACCAGCACACTCACCAGTGAACCAGCACACTCACCACTGAACCAGCACACTCACCAGTGAACCAGCACACTCACCACTGAACCAGCACACTCACCAGTGAACCAGCACACTCACCACTGAACCAGCACACTCACAAGTGAACCAGCACACTCACCACTGAACCAGCACACTCACCACTGAACCAGCACACTCACCACTGCACCAGCACACTCACAAGTGAACCAGCACACTCACCAGTGAACCAGCACACTCACCAGTGAACCAGCACACTCACCACTGAACCAGCACACTCACCAGTGAACCAGCACAGTCACCAGTGAACCAGCACACTCACCAGTGAACCAGCACACTCACCAGTGAACCAGCACACTCACCACTGAACCAGCACACTCACCAGTGAACCAGCACACTCACCAGTGAACCAGCACACTCACCAGTGAACCAGCACACTCACCACTGAACCAGCACACTCACCACTGAACCAGCACACTCACCACTGAACCAGCTCACTCACCACTGAACCAGCACACTCACCAGTGAACCAGCACACTCACCAGTGAACCAGCACACTCACCACTGAACCAGCACACTCACCACTGAACCAGCACACTCACCACTGAACCAGCACACTCACCAGTGAACCAGCACACTCACCACTGAACCAGCACACTCACCACTGAACCAGCACACTCACCACTGAACCAGCACACTCACCAGTGAACCAGCACACTCACCACTGAACCAGCACACTCACCAGTGAACCAGCACACTCACCACTGAACCAGCACACTCACCAGTGAACCAGCACACTCACCACTGAACCAGCACACTCACCAGTGAACCAGCACACTCACCACTGCACCAGCACACTCACAAGTGAACCAGCACACTCACCACTGCACCAGCACACTCACCACTGCACCAGCACACTCACCACTGCACCAGCACAGTCACCAGTGAACCAGCACACTCACCAGTGAACCAGCACACTCACCAGTGAACCAGCACACTCACCACTGAACCAGCACACTCACCAGTGAACCAGCACAGTCACCAGTGAACCAGCACACTCACCAGTGAACCAGCACACTCACCAGTGAACCAGCACACTCACAAGTGAACCAGCACACTCACCACTGAACCAGCACACTCACCAGTGAACCAGCACACTCACCACTGAACCAGCACACTCACCACTGAACCAGCACACTCACCACTGAACCAGCACACTCACCAGTGAACCAGCACACTCACCAGTAAACCAGCACACTCACCACTGAACCAGCACACTCACCACTGAACCAGCACACTCACCAGTGAACCAGCACACTCACCAGTGAACCAGCACACTCACCACTGCACCAGCACACTCAGCAGTGAACCAGCACACTCACCACTGAACCAGCACACTCACCAGTGAACCAGCACACTCACCAGTGAACCAGCACACTCACCACTGAACCAGCACACTCACCACTGAACCAGCTCACTCACCACTGAACCAGCACACTCACCAGTGAACCAGCACATTCACCAGTGAACCAGCACACTCACCACTGAACCAGCACACTCACCACTGAACCAGCACACTCACCAGTGAACCAGCACACTCACCACTGAACCAGCACACTCACCAGTGTACCAGCACACTCACCACTGCACCAGCACACTCACCAGTGAACCAGCACACTCACCACTGAACCAGCACACTCACCAGTGAACCAGCACACTCACCACTGCACCAGCACACTCACCACTGCACCAGCACACTCACCACTGCACCAGCACACTCACCACTGAACCAGCACACTCACCACTGCACCAGCACACTCACCACTGAACCAGCACACTCACCAGTGAACCAGCACACTCACCAGTGAACCAGCACACTCACCACTGAACCAGCACACTCACCAGTGAACCAGCACACTCACCAGTGAACCAGCACACTCACCACTGCACCAGCACACTCACCACTGAACCAGCACACTCACCACTGAACCAGCACACTCACCACTGAACCAGCACACTCACCAGTGAACCAGCACACTCACCAGTGAACCAGCACACTCACCACTGAACCAGCACACTCACCACTGAACCAGCACACTCACCACTGAACCAGCTCACTCACCACTGAACCAGCACACTCACCAGTGATCCAGCACACTCACCAGTGAACCAGCACACTCACCACTGAACCAGCACACTCACCACTGAACCAGCACACTCACCAGTGAACCAGCACACTCACCACTGAACCAGCACACTCACCAGTGTACCAGCACACTCACCACTGCACCAGCACACTCACCAGTGAACCAGCACACTCACCACTGAACCAGCACACTCACCAGTGAACCAGCACACTCACCACTGCACCAGCACACTCACCACTGAACCAGCACACTCACCAGTGAACCAGCACACTCACCAGTGAACCAGCACACTCACCACTGAACCAGCACACTCACCAGTGAACCAGCACACTCACCAGTGAACCAGCACACTCACCACTGAACCAGCACACTCACCAGTGAACCAGCACACTCACCACTGAACCAGCACACTCACCACTGCACCAGCACACTCACCACTGCACCAGCACACTCACCACTGAACCAGCACACTCACCACTGAACCAGCACACTCACCACTGAACCAGCACACTCACCACTGAACCAGCACACTCACCAGTGTACCAGCACACTCACCACTGCACCAGCACACTCACCAGTGAACCAGCACACTCACCACTGAACCAGCACACTCACCAGTGAACCAGCACACTCACCACTGCACCAGCACACTCACCACTGAACCAGCACACTCACCACTGAACCAGCACACTCACCACTGAACCAGCACACTCACCAGTGAACCAGCACACTCACCAGTGAACCAGCACACTCACCAGTGAACCAGCACACTCACCAGTGAACCAGCACACTCACCACTGAACCAGCACACTCACCAGTGAACCAGCACACTCACCAGTGAACCAGCACACTCACCACTGAAC
>JANJXV010000004.1:395000-398757 GCA_024803745.1 Megascapheus bottae | reverse complement strand
TAACCCTAACCCTAACCCTAACCCTAACCCTAACCCTAACCCTAACCCTAACCCTAACCCTAACCCTAACCCTAACCCTAACCCTAACCCTAACCCTAACCCTAACCCTAACCCTAACCCTAACCCTAACCCTAACCCTAACCCTAACCCTAACCCTAACCCTAACCCTAACCCTAACCCTAACCCTAACCCTAACCCTAACCCTAACCCTAACCCTAACCCTAACCCTAACCCTAACCCTAACCCTAACCCTAACCCTAACCCTAACCCTAACCCTAACCCTAACCCTAACCCTAACCCTAACCCTAACCCTAACCCTAACCCTAACCCTAACCCTAACCCTAACCCTAACCCTAACCCTAACCCTAACCCTAACCCTAACCCTAACCCTAACCCTAACCCTAACCCTAACCCTAACCCTAACCCTAACCCTAACCCTAACCCTAACCCTAACCCTAACCCTAACCCTAACCCTAACCCTAACCCTAACCCTAACCCTAACCCTAACCCTAACCCTAACCCTAACCCTAACCCTAACCCTAACCCTAACCCTAACCCTAACCCTAACCCTAACCCTAACCCTAACCCTAACCCTAACCCTAACCCTAACCCTAACCCTAACCCTAACCCTAACCCTAACCCTAACCCTAACCCTAACCCTAACCCTAACCCTAACCCTAACCCTAACCCTAACCCTAACCCTAACCCTAACCCTAACCCTAACCCTAACCCTAACCCTAACCCTAACCCTAACCCTAACCCTAACCCTAACCCTAACCCTAACCCTAACCCTAACCCTAACCCTAACCCTAACCCTAACCCTAACCCTAACCCTAACCCTAACCCTAACCCTAACCCTAACCCTAACCCTAACCCTAACCCTAACCCTAACCCTAACCCTAACCCTAACCCTAACCCTAACCCTAACCCTAACCCTAACCCTAACCCTAACCCTAACCCTAACCCTAACCCTAACCCTAACCCTAACCCTAACCCTAACCCTAACCCTAACCCTAACCCTAACCCTAACCCTAACCCTAACCCTAACCCTAACCCTAACCCTAACCCTAACCCTAACCCTAACCCTAACCCTAACCCTAACCCTAACCCTAACCCTAACCCTAACCCTAACCCTAACCCTAACCCTAACCCTAACCCTAACCCTAACCCTAACCCTAACCCTAACCCTAACCCTAACCCTAACCCTAACCCTAACCCTAACCCTAACCCTAACCCTAACCCTAACCCTAACCCTAACCCTAACCCTAACCCTAACCCTAACCCTAACCCTAACCCTAACCCTAACCCTAACCCTAACCCTAACCCTAACCCTAACCCTAACCCTAACCCTAACCCTAACCCTAACCCTAACCCTAACCCTAACCCTAACCCTAACCCTAACCCTAACCCTAACCCTAACCCTAACCCTAACCCTAACCCTAACCCTAACCCTAACCCTAACCCTAACCCTAACCCTAACCCTAACCCTAACCCTAACCCTAACCCTAACCCTAACCCTAACCCTAACCCTAACCCTAACCCTAACCCTAACCCTAACCCTAACCCTAACCCTAACCCTAACCCTAACCCTAACCCTAACCCTAACCCTAACCCTAACCCTAACCCTAACCCTAACCCTAACCCTAACCCTAACCCTAACCCTAACCCTAACCCTAACCCTAACCCTAACCCTAACCCTAACCCTAACCCTAACCCTAACCCTAACCCTAACCCTAACCCTAACCCTAACCCTAACCCTAACCCTAACCCTAACCCTAACCCTAACCCTAACCCTAACCCTAACCCTAACCCTAACCCTAACCCTAACCCTAACCCTAACCCTAACCCTAACCCTAACCCTAACCCTAACCCTAACCCTAACCCTAACCCTAACCCTAACCCTAACCCTAACCCTAACCCTAACCCTAACCCTAACCCTAACCCTAACCCTAACCCTAACCCTAACCCTAACCCTAACCCTAACCCTAACCCTAACCCTAACCCTAACCCTAACCCTAACCCTAACCCTAACCCTAACCCTAACCCTAACCCTAACCCTAACCCTAACCCTAACCCTAACCCTAACCCTAACCCTAACCCTAACCCTAACCCTAACCCTAACCCTAACCCTAACCCTAACCCTAACCCTAACCCTAACCCTAACCCTAACCCTAACCCTAACCCTAACCCTAACCCTAACCCTAACCCTAACCCTAACCCTAACCCTAACCCTAACCCTAACCCTAACCCTAACCCTAACCCTAACCCTAACCCTAACCCTAACCCTAACCCTAACCCTAACCCTAACCCTAACCCTAACCCTAACCCTAACCCTAACCCTAACCCTAACCCTAACCCTAACCCTAACCCTAACCCTAACCCTAACCCTAACCCTAACCCTAACCCTAACCCTAACCCTAACCCTAACCCTAACCCTAACCCTAACCCTAACCCTAACCCTAACCCTAACCCTAACCCTAACCCTAACCCTAACCCTAACCCTAACCCTAACCCTAACCCTAACCCTAACCCTAACCCTAACCCTAACCCTAACCCTAACCCTAACCCTAACCCTAACCCTAACCCTAACCCTAACCCTAACCCTAACCCTAACCCTAACCCTAACCCTAACCCTAACCCTAACCCTAACCCTAACCCTAACCCTAACCCTAACCCTAACCCTAACCCTAACCCTAACCCTAACCCTAACCCTAACCCTAACCCTAACCCTAACCCTAACCCTAACCCTAACCCTAACCCTAACCCTAACCCTAACCCTAACCCTAACCCTAACCCTAACCCTAACCCTAACCCTAACCCTAACCCTAACCCTAACCCTAACCCTAACCCTAACCCTAACCCTAACCCTAACCCTAACCCTAACCCTAACCCTAACCCTAACCCTAACCCTAACCCTAACCCTAACCCTAACCCTAACCCTAACCCTAACCCTAACCCTAACCCTAACCCTAACCCTAACCCTAACCCTAACCCTAACCCTAACCCTAACCCTAACCCTAACCCTAACCCTAACCCTAACCCTAACCCTAACCCTAACCCTAACCCTAACCCTAACCCTAACCCTAACCCTAACCCTAACCCTAACCCTAACCCTAACCCTAACCCTAACCCTAACCCTAACCCTAACCCTAACCCTAACCCTAACCCTAACCCTAACCCTAACCCTAACCCTAACCCTAACCCTAACCCTAACCCTAACCCTAACCCTAACCCTAACCCTAACCCTAACCCTAACCCTAACCCTAACCCTAACCCTAACCCTAACCCTAACCCTAACCCTAACCCTAACCCTAACCCTAACCCTAACCCTAACCCTAACCCTAACCCTAACCCTAACCCTAACCCTAACCCTAACCCTAACCCTAACCCTAACCCTAACCCTAACCCTAACCCTAACCCTAACCCTAACCCTAACCCTAACCCTAACCCTAACCCTAACCCTAACCCTAACCCTAACCCTAACCCTAACCCTAACCCTAACCCTAACCCTAACCCTAACCCTAACCCTAACCCTAACCCTAACCCTAACCCAACCCTAACCCTAACCCTAACCCTAACCCTAACCCTAACCCTAACCCTAACCCTAACCCTAACCCTAACCCTAACCCTAACCCTAACCCTAACCCTAACCCTAACCCTAACCCTAACCCTAACCCTAACCCTAACCCTAACCCTAACCCTAACCCTAACCCTAACCCTAACCCTA
Organism: Megascapheus bottae; assembly: GCA_024803745.1. Taxonomy (NCBI): domain Eukaryota; kingdom Metazoa; phylum Chordata; class Mammalia; order Rodentia; family Geomyidae; genus Megascapheus; species Megascapheus bottae. The sequence goes on along the minus strand of JANJXV010000004.1, from coordinate 395,030 downwards.
ACCCTAACCCTAACCCTAACCCTAACCCTA